>CAWUFW010022481.1:0-94772 GCA_963921515.1 Calotriton arnoldi | reverse complement strand
AGGTCACATAGACTGAATACGAACAAACTCTCCCCTACAGCAGTTTATTCACTACAACGTAATGGACCCCTAACAGGCTGAGTTGGACATGTTCTACATGCTACATAAAGGACACTCTGGGGAAGGGAGCGGTTACAGAGGGAAATTTCAAAATGTTCAGAAATGCATGATGATAATGCTTTGTTGCGAGGGTTATGTTTTGCTTACCCACATTTGTTGTTTGTGTAAGAAATTTTCCTTTCATGCATGCGATGTTGCCTGACTCAGGCTATGGATCTGTTACTTGTGTACATGTTCTAATTTAGTGTGACTTGATAGTGCAAGTTCGTACAATGTAGAGTATGAGCTGGCTGGGAAGGTTGTTGTCAGCTGAACTTTGAGGAAAGGCAGTACCTTCCCACAACTTATTGTGTTGACACAGTGGGAGTGTGTTAATGATGACTAACCTTCTGCATGATTTTCTGTGTGAGTGGTGCATGTGTGGCAGATTGAGTACGTTTTTTTTTTCTTCTTTCATCAAAATTTTATTCATTTTTATAGGTACAAAACGGGGGGTGCCCAACATATATATTACAATTAACAAGCGATATTGAGAGTACCATGTTTTTAAATTCCACAACCATTTGGTCTGTAAAACATCAGGCCAATCAACTAACAGGTCGCACCGAACTCTACTGATTGCCCGCAGCCACGTGTAGTGAAATGCGTATCGATTCACACTCAAGGTTGTCACTCTATGGCATATTAATGTGTCACACATGTTACTAGGGACAGTATGGAGGGTCGGGGTGTGGTAGAGGGGTTAAATCAATGCCTCGATATGACGCCCAGTGAGACCAGATCTTTCTGTGCTTCTGCGGGCAGCCCAGAGCTTGCAAGACTACAATCTCAGCACCCATACATCTATCCATGGCTTTCTTCCATCCCCCCAAACTCGGCAGATTGATCGCCTTCCACTTCTGAGCTATGTCCCTTTTGGCCAGTGTTAGGCCCAGGAATAACTGATGTTGTTTGTAGCGATTTCCGCCTATTTCTTCGGTGCTGTGAAGTAGCAGCAAACTGGGATAGTGTGGAATGGTCCAAGTCAGGACACGCCCAAGACAGGACGCAACCTTGTGCCAAAATGATTGCAGCGCCTCGCAGCTCCACACCGCATGCAAAAATGTGCCCTCGGCCTTCGCGCAGCGGAGGCATTGGGGGGACTGAATAACACCCATTTTCCACAGACGGGATCGAGTATAATATGCACGATGTAGATATTTAAATTGAATAAGGTGGTATCACGAAGAAAACGCTGCATTCCTGGGGCTAGCTATGGCCTCAGTCCAGTCATTATCGGTCATGGTCGGTAGATCGATCTCCCAGGCAGCTCTGGTGTTGTGTAGTGTATTTCGTGTGTGGGTAGTCAAAGTCTGATAGATCTGTCTGATCTTGTGCGCCCCTAGGTCTCCCATTAATAGGCGGCCCTCCAGGGGGTGGAACTCAGGTAATTCGTCTAGTTGAGAGATTTAGGGGTTCAGGGCGTGTCTCAATTGTAAATATTTGTAGAACTGTGATTTGTGTAGCTGAAACTCTGTTTGTAGTTGTTGAAAGGATTAAAGTGTGCAGCCTTGCATAATGTCGCCCAATGTGGAAATTCCAAGGAGGTCCCATTTGTGAAAGCCCACCAGTGCGGAGAGGGAGTGTATATATGTGCCCTGCCATAGCGGGGTCATTTGTGTCAGCCGTCCCATCCAGCCCATGGTTTTCACTGTGCGTCGCCATAAGTGTATAACTATTTTGCTGGTTGGGGAGAGGGTGTCTAGACTTATCTGACTATAGAAGAACTTCTGCAAGGAAGTGCCCTCCATTGCCAGCTGTTCCACTGCATAGGCTGGGTCCGATTGATAGCTATACCAACACTCATTAATGACTAAGAGATGAAATGCGGTGTAGTATGCGTATATATCCGCCGCTGCGATACCTCTGCAGTAGGTCGATTGTGTGCATGTGCTTAAAGCCACCCGAATCGCCCCACCCTGTCATAGGAACTTGTTAAGGAGTGCATTCAGTTGAGTGAACCATGAGTAGGGGACGTTGTAGGGAAAGTTCTGTAGCCGGTATAATAAGCGGGGCAGAGAAACCATTTTAAAAATGGCTGATCGACCATATAATGATAGGGATAACTGTGACCAAATTGTGGTTTCATCTCGAACCACTGGGAGCAGTGGGGTGATAGTGTGTGTCCATGAAGTCATAGGGGATGATGAAATGAATACCCCCAAATACTTAAACCCCTCGATGGCATGGGATAACTGCGCGGCCCAGGTCTGGCGTTTCTGGTCACCGCACACCGGGTAAAGTACAGATTTGGAGGGATTGGCACCTAAACCAGAGGTCTCTCCAAATACACACAAGATCTGAAGGATACGGGGCCCAGAGGACCAAGGGCCTGTCATGAAAAAGAGAACATCGTCGGCATATAGTACGATTCTGTTGGAGCATTCACGTGACCATTCAAACCCGCGAATCAGTGGGTCCTGACGCACCCAAATGGCTAGAGGCTCTATGGCCAAAGCAAATAGTAGCGGGAATAGGGGGCAGCCTTGCCGTGTGCCCCGATAGAAGGAAAAAGGGGTTGATCGATGCCCCGCCTCTCGCACCGAGGCCGAGAGGTCCGTATATAGAAGTTGGATATATGCTAGAAATCAAGGTCCAAAGTTGATGGCGTGAAGGAGTTTAAAAAGGTAAGTCTAGCTTAAGGAGTCAAATGCCTTGTCAATATTGGCCAGCAGAACAGCTGCGGGCCGACCCAGTTCTAGGGCCTTAGCGAGAGCATTGTGGACCCGTCTGATGTTATGTCTAGTGGAGCGCTGTGGCATAAAGCCAGATTGGTCTGGATGGATGAGATCTTGAATGCACGAGCGGAGGCGATCGGCTAGGACTTTGCCGAGGAGCTTAGGCTCAAAATTGAGCAAAGAAATGGGGCAATATGAAGCAGGATCTTTGGGGGGTGGCCGGGCTTTAAAAATACTACGATTTTGGCGTGGTGCCAATCTGGGGGTAGAACGTGTTGCTCAAGTGCCTCGTGAAGAGGCGCGAGAAAATGTGGGTCCAGTGATGTCATATATGGCCGCAAAAAATCAATGGGGAAGCCGTTGGGGCCAGGTGTTCTACCAGGGTGGGTGTTGGTCAGTGCCGCCCTGAGCTCGTCTAAGGTTATGGGGCATCAGATGTATCTCGTATTTGCTCAGAAATTCTGTTGGGGGGTATATCTGATAGGAATTCGTCAATAAGGGCCTCAGATATGTATTCTCTTTGTTGATATAGAGAGGCATAATATGCCGCGAAGGCTTGGGCCACCGTTTCTGGAGAAGTGCATAGTTCTCCCTCGTCATCGCGCAGTGCCGGGATGGGGATAGGGGCCGACTTGGCCTGGCATAACCAGTGCAGCATTTTGCTGGACTTGTCGCCCCATTGATAAATCCTGTGTTGTGTGGCCAAGCAGGTCTCTTGCGCCTCGTTGGTAGGGAGTTGGCGTATTTGTTGCTGGATTTGGAGAAGGATACGTCGCGATCCCGGGGCGGTCCCAGTTGCTACTAGTCGCTCAAGAGATCGCTGATGATCCTCCAGGTCTAGCATTTGGGCGAGGCCTTTACGTTTTTCACCTGTTCGAAAACTTATGTCGACGCCTCGGAGTGTAGGTTTAAGAGCCTCCCATAAGATGGTTTGGGACGGGGCTGTGTTGGTATTCGTCGAGATGTAGTCAGTGATGGCCCGCTGAAGGACTTCCTGATAATTGGATCTTTAAGGTACCAGGGGGACATACGCCATCGATAGAGAGGCCATTGCGATTTAAGGCGTAACTTAAGCTGAACTGGTAAATGGTCGGACAGCCCCCTAGGAAGGATGGAGAAGTATGAAACCCTATGCATATAGCTATGGGGAAGGAAGATATAGTTGAGTCTTGATAGCGTGTCGTGTACTGCCGAGGTGTATGTGTAGCCATTCTCTGAGGGGTGATGGGCGCGCCACGCATCTGACCACCCCAGTGTATCAGCCAGGAGATTGAGTTTGGACTTGCTGGCGTGGGGTTCTTGTCTTGTAGTGCGCCAGCGATCCCGGTGCGTCATGACGTCGTTCCAATCGCCCCCAAGTATTACTAAGCCCTCAGGGAGCTCTCCCCACACCTGTGAAACCTTGTCTATGAATGATTGTCCCAGTGGGGGTGGGGCGTAAATGCTGCCAATGGTTATCTGTTCATCCGACAGTGTACCGGTAACAATAGTGTATCGATCTGCGGGGTCTAACCAGTGTTTGGAAATGGTATATGGAACACGGCGGTGCACCAGGACCACTGTGCCTCGGGAGCCCCGCACGAACCCAGAGTGATATATTGTGGAATATCCAAATCGGTTGAGGCATGGGGTTTTATTCCCAAGAAGGGTCTCCTGTAGTAGGAGAACATCAGCTTCACAGCGTTTAACTAGTCGAAAATCGGCCCCCTCTTGATCTTATTAAGTAACCCCCTGACATTCCAGGACACTATGTTTAGCTCTCCTAGCTGAGAGTTAAGAGTATGTAGTGCCATCTGTCATCAGTATATCCCATTGCCGCGGTGTACTAGTGGCGGACTGTGTTCTCATTGTGCGTTCGGTGTCTGTGACTTTGTTAACATAACATAACAAAACTTCCCCATCCCACCACCCCCATACTTCCATGAACAAGGAGTACCTGTCGTGGCGGAGAAATCATCGGGGCCCAACAGGGGGAGCCCAGAGAGCTCCACCAAACATACCCTAACATCCCCAAATTGTTGAACATAACAATAACAGTCTAGGGGTGCAGCAGTTCCGTGAGTGGCCCAGAGCCAGATCAGTTGACCCAGCAATTCTGTAGATAGAGGCGAAGATGGTATCATCTATCTAGTCCGCGGGACAGTTTGCCTGTGTCAATTATCGAACATTATATCACTTTATCCTGGACCTGTGACCGCCAGTTGGATCAAGATCTATGTCGCCTCTTGGAGTTGCCTCTGTTCTGTCTGCTTCTTTGCGATCCTTGCGAGGAGTCTGATTCTACTGGCGGAGGGGTATGCAGCCTGATATGCATTGTTTCATCTGCCCAGGAGAAGACCGCCTCCGGGGAGTCAAAGAAATATGATTTTGAGTTATAAATCACTCGCAGTCGAGCGGGATAAAGCAGCATGTCAGAAATGTTGAGTACACGGAGCCTGCGCTTGGCAGCAACGAAGGACTGCCGTTGTTGTTGCACGAGTCTGGTATAGTCCAGAAATACCATTATTGGTTGTGAGTCAAAGAGCAGGCGATCTTTGTGAGTTCTTGCAAATTGGAGTATTGCGTCATGATCAGCAAAATTTAAAAGCTTAGCGATCACCGGTCGCGGCCGTTCACTGGGTGGGGGCTTCTTTATCAGCACCCGATGAGCTCTTTCCACGACGAAGCATGAAGATAGAGATTCTACCGGCAACAAAGACTTCAGCAATTTTGTAAGGAAGTTGTTCATAGAGGAGCCCTCGCAGCCCTCCGGGAAGCCAAGCAGGCGAACGTTGTTATGTCGCGAACGGCCCTCTGCATCTTCAACTCGAGACACTAATTCCTTCACCACAACCATGAGCTTATTCACTTTTTTTTGGAAGGAGGCCACTGTATCCTCTACGGTGGAATCACGGGTTTCCGCTTCCGTGATGCGGTGCACTGCTTTGTGGAGGTCTTGCTGCAGAAATGACACCTCAGACCCCAAGGCACCAATCTTCACCTCTAGGGCTTCCCGCGACTGAGTGATCGCTGCCAACAGCGTTGCGTTATCGGGAGCCGGACCCCCGGCCGCCTCTCCTCCTGAGCCACCGGGGGTAGTAGTAAAGTGATCCATGGTACTCTGCTTGGAGCCAGCAGCCACCTGTTTATCTTTGCCCATGTTGGTTGAGAGGGTGCGAGAAGAAGGGAGGCAGCAAGATACGGCATTGCAAGTAGGTTCGCCCTCCAGTAGCTCCGCGTCTGCACCTTCACTGGCCTCTACTCCAAAGCCACTGAGCTTATAGGCATGGGTCAATGCGCCCTCAAAGCGTCACATGGAACCCCCTTAGAGCAGAGTCCCAGGACGGGCCTCACGGAATCCAGCCCCTGGGCCGCAAGCCACACCAAGCCTAGCTTGGCAACTTCTGCAGCCACAGGAAGCCGGCCAAGTGGGCTCCTAAAGTAATTGGACTCGCCGGACCCCCGAACCGTTCCCCGCCCTGATGGGTCTGTTTCTCAGGGGTCTGAGGCTTCAATTGTTGCAGGATATGGCCCAATAGTTGGGGGGGCGTCCTCCACCAAAAGAGCCAAGTGATCGTCCCGGATATTTATCTGTGTTGTTGTGCGGTTCCACTCGCCGATGCCTTCACCAGGTGCCAGCAAACGAAGTTTATAGCATGGGCAGCCAGTTGGGTGTTGCGAGGGGCCTGCTAGGCTCCTATAAGCCGGTATCTTGCGGGGCGGCAGGGGCCCCCCTCAGGGCGCGGTTAGTGGCCCTGTCGATGCAGCACAAGAGAGCCCCACCATCCAGCTATGCTCCCTGAACTCACGCACCTCCGAGTCTCCAATTATTTGAGTGTGGGGCCTACCGAGCCTTCCGAGGGCGCTCCACGAACGTCTGGCGCCACTGCGGGTCTCTGGCAGTAGTTGCGGGCCCTGGGGCGCTCGGTATTGAGTCTTCGGATGTGTGTCCTCTAGCAGTACGGGCCGTGCTGTCTCCTCTTTCTGTGCCACATCAAGATGGAGCCCCCGGGGCAGCCTCGCGCGGTTCCCCGCTAGCCTTCCGGTCGGCCCTGCCAATTGGGTTAGTGATCCCTAAATGTGGCAATCTATGTCTTCACCCTGGGATCTGCAGGGGTGTTCTGAGCCAGATTAGAAGCCCACAGGGTGCCTCGGCATAAGCCCAGTCCCACGAGCGCCGCAGCCCCCGGGCCCGGCTGTCGCAGCGATCACCGGGGCCGCAGGCGGTCGCCGTGTGATAGGGCCGCGCCCACCCCTGCACAATCCACCACAGGGCCCCCTCATCTTATACCGCGCTCTCAATCGATCGTCCTCTCCGCCGCAGCTTTAGTGGCACGGCTCCCAATGCGCCGAGCTCGTCGGCTTAGGCTGCGCGGACTGGCCAAATCAGCGTCACAGTATGCCCGTTCAGTAGCAAATCAGGATTTCTGTACAGTACGGTCAGTTGTGCACGTTCGTCGATGCAGGATTGTGTGCTGGGGTCCGGATTTAATGCAGATGACGGCAAATAATGGCTCGGGCAGACGGAGCTTCCTTAGGACGCGTCCGCCATGTAGGCCTGCCAAGCCACGCCCCCCCAGATTGAGTAAGTTTAGCTTTGGTTTTGTGTTAGTGTTTTAGACATGCTAAGTGACTAGGGCCCTGGTTTAGAGGTTTGCAGATGGAGACACCGTCACAAATTTAGCAGTTATCCTGTCCACCTAATTCCAAGTGTCGTAGGACATAAATTAGGGCTCCCAGTTTTATGGTATTTCTTTTTTTAACATTACAGTCTGTATTTATCCATAGATATTTTTTGCCCATCTTATCTATATTTATCCGTATTTATTTTGTGTTTTGCAGATAAATTAAGTTGTAAAATTGTACATTTCCGGGGGTCCGGCTCCCAATAACGCGACGCTGCCAAATATAACATAAGAATACACCCACTGGTAAATATTAGCATTATACCACAAATCTATGTTGAGATATACTGGTATTTAAGGAAATGTCATCCTGTTTTTTAATTCCCCATGCTATTTATCTGCTCAGCTGTTGGCCTACAACCCATGAAAGACAGCACAGAGAGTCACTTAAAATAAGCTCAATTTTCTGTATTTATCCGCTTTTAAAAATAAATGCAGATAAAAACCCGATTGTTTTTTGTCTGTATTTATCTGTAAAAATCAGTAAAAAAGGAAAACAGGGAGCCTTAGATATAATGCACTTGTAATACACATATAACAGAGAGACGTAGTCTGACCTGGGATGTATGGTATGAGGGGGAGCTTCCTTTATGCGACTCTGGGGGGAAGGGGGGCGTTGTTAAGAGTTAACAATGATGTTGTATCGGGACACGGTGATCTGTTACAATAATGCAAGATATTAGTTATGTACATGTCTTATCCTTGAAAGAAAACGTGGAATTTTTTAGGATAATCATCTGCGATGTGTAACTGTTTATACAACTTTACTGTAATTTTGGATGACTAATAAAACAATTTTAAAAAAATGTTTAAATGCACTTGTAATAAGGAGGATAGGATATCCAGCACGCTTGTGACGGAGTAACCCATTCACCAAACTCTAAAAAAGGTTGTAAGTTACTAAAGATATATGTGTTTGTTTTGAACACTTGTTTGTGAACGATGATCATGTACGTAATTTTGGAAGTGAGTTTTGGGAGGGTATCCCTTTTTGAATTACAGTCATATGCTGTGACAGATGACTTGTTTTAGCTTTTGTGTAATGTGTCTGTCTGTGTATTCCGAAGTCTGCAATCACAGTGTATGAAAGATATTCCGTTGGTGTCTGTCAGGCTTCAAAGGGCAGAGGCATAGGGATTTAAAGTCGGGCTTTCATGCGGCTGACAGTATACCATAATTGTTTGGACAACAAGCATGGTGTATTAGGTGATGTAGACAGCTCGGCTGTATGTTTTGTGTGTGTGTGTGTATGAGTAGAATCTGTTTTATATAGTATATCTAGGTGTTTGTGTGAACCAATGAAGAGAAGTTAGTTTACACATATTCATTTATATGTTTTTGTGTGCTGTTTGTGTGCATGCATGTGCAAGTGAGAGATCCCCCATACCACAGTAGGCTGTAGGGCTCAGTGCCCTAGCCATCACAGTTTCGTATGCATGATCCTGGTTGCACGTTATTTCCTTTGTAGTGCCATTGTATGTGCGCAAACATGAGGCAACTTGGCGCTCATATCAGAGATGGTGTCAAGATGTGTCTTTCTTGCAAATTCTCAGCTTAGGTGTTGTCTCTTTATTTTGATCTGACATAAAGTTACGGGGATCCATATTGTTATAGTGCAGTTGGCGAACATGCCTTGGCCTGCTGCGGAACGTACAGCAGTATCTATTGTTGTCTGCCATGGTTCTTCATGGTTTTTGAAGAACACTGGTGTGGATTGTGCTCAGTTGTACTGTTGTGATATGATTGGCATAGAAGTTTGGTGTGAGTTGTGTGTGAGGCTTAAGGACTTGCTATGACTGCTTCTCTATGTATTTGTTGTGGCGTGTTGTTTATGTGCTTATTGCAGTGGCACATTGTTTGCTGTCCTTGTTTATGTGTTATCTCTTGAATGTTCCATTTGTCTGCGTGAGTTGGTTGGTTGGTGCTTAGAAGGATAAGCGTGGCGAACAGAATTTAGGGCCAGATATACTAAGAATTGTGCACTAAGTTTTACATAATCCATTCCGATTTTACAAACCAACCTAGGTACTAGTAGGTTGGTTCGCAAAAAATAGAATCGTAGTGGGTTTCAATTTTTGACCTACCTCATTAGTATTAGTAGGTACAATTGGGACCCACTACGATTCGCTGTCATCACAGGGATGGTGGCCTGCTGGGGTCAGCAGACCACCATGTCTGTGATTGCTTTTAAATAAAGCATTTGTTTTTTTAATGCAGCCTGTTTTCCTTAAAAAGAAAACGGGACACATTTAAAAAAAAAAAAAGTTCAATTTAAATTATGTAAGTGTAGGCAGTGGTCCAGGCCACTGCCGACTCTTTAAAATGTTTTCCTCTACATTCACAAAGGGGAAGGGGTATTATAGGGACTCCTTCAGTTTTTGAATGACTACCACTACCTTTCAGTAGTCTGTAAAGCCGTAATGGATTTCGGTTGCAAAACATTAATACATCCCACTGTGGTCTGTATTTGGAAAGGCATATCCTAAACACACCCCTTCCAAATAACGATTCGGTACGTAGTCACAAACCAAAATGTGATTCAGGAATGTGTTACTGAATCGTAATTGGGGATTCCTACATACCACAATGGCTTTTTTGCAGTAGCATATGGCCCTACTCGGTAAATCAGATATTTTGTGATCGCAAAAAGCTTCGTGCATGTGTTCCGTAGTCATGTAAGGGAATGTTGGTGTTTGCTGGATGAAGTCTGCCAGTTACAGTCTTCTGGAGGGAGGACGGAGGGCTGATAGCAGTTAACCGAGTTATGGCTGTAAGTAGGTACTAACCTGAATAAAGAAGTTATTAACTCCCTTCCATGAGGCTCTTGACTCATCTACATGAAGGCCCTCCCTCCAGGCTCAATAGGCTTGCTTCTCTACCTATGGTGTCAACAGGCCGCAGTTGACCTTTCTCTCATATGGCACTTTATGAATGTCACAGAAGAAACAAAATCTGGACAACTGGAAAACTCCATCAACTGTAATTTTCAGTTGAAAGATGTTATTCTCACATATTCTAAAATGCATGAGGCAGAGTGGAGTTCTGATAGGACCAGAAAAGAAAAATATGCAAAAGCATGTAGGTCTTAAAATAGTCAGACTGTGTCTCTCTAAAGACAGACTACTGGGAGACATTCTGCATTTGCAAAGCCTTCTGAGTTGTTGGTGGTTTCCTGTTTCTTAAACAAGGCTGTAAGCCAAAGCTGCTTTCAATTTGGTGCCAGATAAACCTGTCCCCCCGTGACCCGAGGCTACACAGTCACCCTTATGCTATCCTGTGCTGTTTGTGCACGGCGAGGTCAGTATACCTACCACACAGAGCTCGCAGACACAGAAACTGTAATGCGCCCATCACAGACAGGCCGCATTTCAAAGAACTACAACGCACAGGCTTTTTCATCTACTAGGCCGCAATAAAGAAAAGAAAACCACTGCAAACAGAGACATGAAAAATCGCAGGTTATCTAAAAATGGCCAGATAGCCTCTGACCAAAAAAAAAACAAGTAATAGCTTATTCAGGAGGCTTAACCTTCAAATCCAGTCTAGCTAACTAGGGCCTTAATGCCTAATCCGGGCTAACTCCATCTGGAGAATGTCCTAATTCCGCTACTTGCACTCTACCCACAGGCGCCCTCTTCCCGCCTCTCCCCACGCTCACGGATTTCTCCCGTCTGTTTCTCGTCCTCAGTTGCTCCCCGCGGACTTTCTAAAGTGAACGCTGCCTATTTGCTTTTTTTCTCTCCTCTGCTTCTGACAGCTTTCCTTTTCTCATCCTGACACATAGTTTGTGCTGCCTGCCTCGCGCCCACTTGAACTTTGGTTCGGCTCCCGCATGAGTGACAGGAAAAAGCAACATGGCTGAGAAGTTGAGATTGGCCAGAACCTCGAATGATGAATTTAACTTCACAACCTGAATATCACCCCAGCAGCACCGTCCGCTGGCCCTTACAAATATTTGACACGAAGGCTGGCTCAGTTCGAGGGTTGGACGTTTGTATTAATAATTGTGAATTATTCCTGCTTTCTCTTAATGCTTTATCTGTCTTTCAGAACGTTTTTTAGAACTGCACTAACACAAGTATTTTTCAGAATCTTATTTAATTAAGATATCGTGGGGCAGATTTACTAACATTTTGCGCCAGGTGTGATGC
Organism: Calotriton arnoldi; assembly: GCA_963921515.1. Classification (NCBI taxonomy): domain Eukaryota; kingdom Metazoa; phylum Chordata; class Amphibia; order Caudata; family Salamandridae; genus Calotriton; species Calotriton arnoldi. The sequence goes on along the minus strand of CAWUFW010022481.1, from coordinate 83,180 downwards.
AAACCTGTGCAACGTCCTTATTTTAAATTAACTTTCCAAAAAGTAACGCAAATCAGCACTTTGTGCTCTTTGCATTACTGTGCGTCAAATGGGCGTTCCATGGGTGGTATATGGGCATTTCCATGCAACCCCCCATGGTTTCTGGCAGAAAAGCCTATCAACTAACAATAGTGGACAGGGTTTTACACCAAAATATAACGCCTCCTTGAGGCAGGCGTGAAAAAAGAGAAATGCTTTTATTTCTCCCAACTTTTCCCACTTTGCATGTGTACTGCACTAAACACAACACATCCAAAATGGGAAAGGTTTTTAAGTTTGTAAAGTCAAAATATTTTTTTTGATTGGAAGGGTACCCTTCTAATACAAACTGATGCTAGACATGATGCAGACACCTTTGCTCTGAGGTGCAAAGGTGTGTGCATGGCACTAGGCAACCTTATTGCCCCAGGGCTAGAAAGAGATATCTTAGCAAATATGGCCCTTTCCTGCACTCGCCCTATCACACAATTTTGGGTACTGTGTGTGTTGCGAGACATCTTTGTAAATCTGGACCTGTGCTTGTTTATTTATGTTTGTTTTATTTAACAAGAAAAATGTTTTTTTGTGGAAACTTTAGAAACCTATGCAGCGGCACCCCCCCCCCCCAAATTAGGGCAGAGGAGCGTCACCCCCTCCCCCCCACCTGCTGCCAGCGCTGCAAAAATAAAATGGTAATAAAATGAATTACCGTTTTATTTTTTATTGCTCCCAGCCCGACCAGTGTTTTGGGGCGGGGCTGCTGCTGACTGGCAGCAAGGGAGTGGTGCTCACTCCACCGGTTTACACTGCGCAAGTCACTTTGGCCGGCTGTCTTGCGACGGCCAGCCTGACTTTCTCAGTGTAAACCTCTCCACCCACCTGTCTCAGACAGCTGGGTGGAAAGCAGGCACAGGCAGTCAAGGCAGCCCACTTCAGCCAATCCTGGCGCTGCTCTCATGCTGCCCATCTGCAGCATGAGAGCAGCGTCTGGATTTGCAGAAGGGGGTTGCCTGAGGCTCCACCAGGTGCCGTCGCTCCGAGAAAGAAGATGAAAGAAGAAAAAGGCGGAGGAGTACGGAGCACGGGTAAGTACATTTTTAATTTTAAAAAAAATCTTTTTGGCCCCCACTGAGTTTGACTCTTGGTCCCCTCAACGCCCCTCCATTGTTGAGGCTCACCGTCTACCACTGAATCTATGACATATAAATGAGACGCACCTTAGATGTACTGTGGAAGGACAGGTGAAAATAAAGATATAAAAAAGAAACTACAAGAGGTTAAAACCGACGTGAATCGTTGGTGGGGGGTCAAGGGTAAGTGACTGAAGCCTAAAGGCCTCACTTAAGAGTGCCTGCATGCTGTACATTGCTAATACATCCGCATATTTAAAGTAATATGGAAATTCTTCAACGCTGGTCCTACCAACGGTAATTACATAGACTGAAATACCATATGTGGAATTCAACAAAGGAAACATACCTGAGTTAGGAGTCCTGAAAATGACTTGATAATCAGACTTATTGATTTAGAAACTACCACCAGTCAAAAGTTTATAATGACCAACTGCATTAATTTAAATTGCATTTAGAAAGGATAAGAATCGCACACCTGCACATGGAACCAACTTCTGATATCAATACACTACCGATGCACATGGTATCAAGAGTCACAGTGTGGTACACGTGATTTGATCAAAGTAGTGCACCTTGCTAAATGCTTCAAAATGCGGAAATACATGTGGTACAGAAGATGGGATTCCAGATTGCATGTTTTAACAAAGATTTTTCTCCCAGGTATGTGGAGTACTTTATATTAGCACCATAATGTATTATCTCAGCAGAGCTTTATTTTTGTATTTTACAGCAAGCTCTAAAATAACACATTTCTTGGGACGTATAACCCATATACATCCAGACAGGTAATTTATTCCCTTATTATTTTGATTCTGTGTATTGCCTGACCTTCTTCCCTGTTCTTTTTCTAAGTTTTTCTTATGATTGTGTGTGTACCTTATTATTTTATATCTCAAATCTATAACAAATAAACATATGCGTAAACATCATACCCTAACATAAACATACATATAACATGTATTGGTTTCTCTGTGATTTCTTTTTCTTGTTGTTTAGAGAAATTTTACATATATTGTGTGTGCAATTAACACATCATACAAAATAATCACACGTTTGACAATAGACACTACATTACATATATATATATATATATATATATATATATATATATATATATATATATTCACTGAAAAAACCATAGGTTTCAGGCACGTTATAGTTAGAAATTTGCATTTAAAAGACCTTAGAAATTCACTGAAAAAACCATAAGGTTTTAGGGACAGTTATAGTTAGTTGGACATTGCACTCGTACAAAACCCGTGAAATTCCCCCGTTATAGTTAGTTCAGGTAACTATAACTCGCGCCCCCGCAATGCACTGCTGATGACATCACATATTACATCACTCATGACATGGTCAGTGACATCACTGATGACATCACTGATGACATCTCAAATGACATCACTGATGACATCACTGATGACATCACTGATGACATCATCCAGTGACTGTGTGTTTGTGTAAAGTTTAAATATGTTTAATATATATAGGGAAAGGCGTATTGAAGAATGAGTGGGTGTATAAGTGTCTGAATGGATGATTTAGTAGGTGCGTGACTGAGTCTATAAGTGAGTGATTAAACGTATGTTACTGGATGCATGGGTGAGTGACTAAACTGTGTGAATGTCTGTATCCGTCTGTCTGTTGTTGTGTAAGCAGCTGCATGGGTTTCTGACTAGCTAAATGAGTGTCTATATGGGTTATGGATTGGTTCTCTGAGTATCTGTATGGGTGCCTCAGTGTTTGTGTGGGTGGGGTGAGTGTGACTCTGTGCATAGATGTATGAGTGGGTGATTCACTGGGTGCATGGTTTCAAGAGTGCGTCTGTGATGGACTGTATGGGTGGGTGAGTGTGTGTATGGGTGTGTTAGTGATTGAATGTATATCTCAGTGGTACATGTGTGAGTAACTACATATGTGAAAGGCAGTATATATGTGTGTTGGAGTATATAAATGGCTATAAGTGAGAGTGTGTGATTGTGAGAGTGGCTATATGGATGAGTGTGTGCTTGCATCAGTGATTGCATAGGAGCGTAAGAATGTGCTAGTATTTTTATGAGTAAGTGAGCTGGTGTGTATAACTGTATAGGTGAGTAAATTGGAGTGTGATTAATTATTTGCATGACTGACTAGGTGTGTGAGTACCTCTATGGATGAGTTGCGTTGTGTGAGTGTTTATATAGGTGTATGAGTGCATATGATAGTCCTGTACTGAGTGACTGTAAGTATGAGTGACTGTACGGGTGAGTGAGTAGATGTGTGTGTGTAGACCTAAGAATCAGTGAGTGGGTATGTACTTATTGGTATTGGAGTGTGTATGGTTTTGAGAATGGCAGTCTGTAATTTAGAGTGGGTGTTTCAAAACTTATATTAGGGTGTGAGAAGATGCATTAAATTCTCACATGGATGATGTCATCAGTGATGTCATCAGTGATGTCATTTGAGATGTCATCAGTGATGTCATCAGTGATGTCACTGACCATGTCATGAGTGATGTAATATGTGACGTCATCAGCAGTGCATTGCGGGGGCGCGAGTTATAGTTACCTGAACTAACTATAACGGGGGAATTTCACGGGTTTTGTACGAGTGCAATGTCCAACTAACTATAACTGTCCCTAAAACCTTATGGTTTTTTCAGTGAATTTCTAAGGTTTTTAAATGCAAATTTCTAACTATAACGTGCCTGAAACCTATGGTTTTTTCAGTGAATTTCAAAGGTTTTTTAAATGCTAATTTCTAACTATAACGTGTCTGAAACCTATGGTTTTTTCAGTGAATTTCAAAGGTTTTTTAAATGCTAATTCCTAACTATAACATGTCTGAAACCTACGGTTTTTTCAGTGAATTTCAAAGGTTTTGTAAATGACAATTTTTAAATGTATTAATTGTTATATTTATTTTTTTCATACTGATTTACTACATTTTTAGAAACAATTTTTTTTTACATATTTTATTTTTTAAATTACATTGTAATTACATTATACATTACAAAAAATACTTTCTCAGAATGAATTCCTTTCTTTTAATACTTTGCACATAGGCAATAGACTTTTAAGTACAGTAGTTACAGTTGTTGCAATGGGCAACACATTTTCAAACACAATGCAACATTCAGCTCAATGTGAATTTCTAGTTAAATGCAATTAGTTACTTTATGGATTACTTTTCTAACCACAGGACTGGATCCTAGATTCAGTCCTGGGACATCTCCTGTAAACAGTTGAGTAAAAGCGTTTTGGTTACAGTAGTGATTTTTAAGGAATATTATTGTATTTTAAAAGTTGACACTTTGAAACTTTTTCTCATAGAATCACCAATGTTATCCTATGGAAGGAAATTCACTTAGCAGGTAAAAACTGTTATCGTTACTTTTTCTTACTCAGTGTTGGATCCTGGATCCAGCACTGGTGCATCTCCTGTAAACAGTTGAAAGAATGCGTTTAAGTCATACAGGCGATTTTTAAGGAATATTTGTAGTTTGTGAAAATCGACACTTTGAAACTTTTCTGCTGAAAACCAGACAATGGATTCCTATGGAAGAAAATATAAGTTACTGGTAAGTACGGTTAAAATTACTTTTCAGGGTCAGTGCTGGGCTAAAAGATGCAGCACTGAGGTCTCTCCTGATAACAGGTGAGTAAATCGGAATTCGTATTTCGGCTGATTTTAGAGAAATATTTTAAAGTTCCAAAACTCCACAGAAGAATTTCCAAGTGAAACCAGTCAATGTTAGCCTATGGAAGGAAATTCAAGTTACTGGTAAGTACGGTTAAAATTACTTTTCAGGACCAGTACTGCGCTGAAAGATACAGCACTGAGGTCTCTCCTGATAACAGGTGAGTAAATCGGAATTCGTATTTCAGCTGATTTTAGAGGAATATTTGTATGTTTCAAAAATCAACACTTAGAAACTTTTTCAGCAAAAAGCAGGCAATGATATCCTATGGAAGGAAATTCAAGTTACTGGTAAGTACGGTTAAAATTACTTTTGAGGATCAGTACTGGGCTGAAAGATGCAGCACTGAGGTCTCTCCTGATAACAGGTGAGTAAATCGGAATTCGTATTTCGGCTGATTTTAGAGGAATATTTTAAAGTTCCAAAACTCCACACTTAGAAGAATTTCCAAGTGAAACCAGTCAATGTTAGCCTATGAAAGGAAATTCAAGTTACTGGTAAGTACGGTTAAAATTACTTTTCAGGACCAGTACTGGGCTGAAAGATACAGCACTGAGGTCTCTCCTGATAACAGGTGAGTAAATCAGAATTCGTATTTCGGCTGATTTTAGAGGAATATTTGTATGTTTCAAAAATCAACACTTAGAAACTTTTTCAGCAAAAAGCAGGCAATGATATCCTATGGAAGGAAATTCAAGTTACTGGTAAGTACGGTTAAAATTACTTTTCAGGATTAGTACTGGGCTGAAAGATGCAGCACTGAGGTCTCTCCTGATAACAGGTGAGTAAATCAGAATTCGTAGTTCGGCAGATTTTAGAGGAATATTTGCACAATGGTGAAGGGAGGGGCGGGGCCTGAGGTGACATCTGTGCAAACGCGCCCCGTGGCGCGTTTTAAGTTGGGGGATTAAGTCCCCTTGAATCATGAGGGTCCCTAGGGGCCAACTAGCCCACCAGGAACCTCCAGTATGCGCCAGGGGCTGCGTTGCAGAGACTGTAGAGAGGCCACACCCCTTTTACACCTCTCTGCAACGCAGCTCTGTGGCGCTTTCTGGATGTACCTGTTGGGCTAGTTGGCCCTCAGAGACCCTCAGGATTGAAGGGGATTTAATTCCCCATCTTAAAACGCGCCACGGGGCCTGTTTGCACACATGTCACCTCAGACCCCGCCCCTCCCTTCACCACTGTGCAAACGCGCCCGTGGCGCGTTTTAAGTCGGGGATTAACTCCCTTGAATCCTGAGGGTCCCTGGGGTGCAACTAGCCCACCAGCTACCTCCATTAAGCGCCACAGAGCTGCGTTGCAGAGAGGTGTAAAAGGGGCGTGGCCTCTGTACACCTCTCTGCAAGGCAGCCCCTGGCGCATACTGGAGGTTCCTGGTGGGCTAGTTGGCCCCAGGACCCCCAGTATTCAAGGGGAATTACTTCCCTTCTTAAAACGCGCCAGGGGGCGCGTTTGCAGAGTACTGCAGGGAGGGGCGGGGCCTCCGGCACGATGCCGTTTTTTATTTTTTTATTTTTTTTATGGGAGGGGGCTGCGTGGCCCCCTTCCCTCAGCCACTTTTGGCCCCGGGGACTCCATCCCCGGGGCCTGAGCATTTTTTTGTTTTATTTAAAAAAATAAAAAAACGGGAAGGGGACCGCGTGGCCCCCCTTCCCTGGGCCTCTATTGGCCCCGGGGACCCCATCCCCGGGGCATGCCCTGTTTTTTAAATAAAAAATATGGAGGGGGCTGCGTGGCCCCCTCCTCAGGCCATTTAAGGCCCCGGGGACCCCATCCCCGGGGCCGGCCTTGCCCTTATTTTTTTTTTTTTTTATTTTTTTTATTTGGGGAGGGGGCTGCGTGGCCCCCTCCCGGGCCACTTATGGCCCCGGGGACCCCATCCCCGGGGCCTGGCCTCTGGTTGTGGACTGTGGGGGGTCCCCAATCCCCCACAGTCCCGCCGGCTCCCCGCGTCCTATGGGAGCCGGCATTGCTTTTCCACATGGGGAGCAGCTAAGATGCTGCTCCCCATGTGGAAAGCAATTGGTTTGCATTTTGAAAGAGAGAGCAGGTTTCCTGCTCTCTCTTTCAAAATGCAAACAAGTTTGCTATGACAGGGCGGGAGCCGCGAGGCTCCCGTCCTGTCATAGCAAACAGCAGTGTCCCGGGGGTAGGCACCCTGGGACACTGCAGGAGCCGGCCCTGGGGGTGGCGGTCCCCAGGGCCATCAAGGGCTCCAGGAGGGGGCCGCGCGGCCCCCTCCCTACATTTTGAAAGCCCCGGGAGGTGGTGGTCCCCGGGGCTTGGGGGTCCAAAACGGACCCCCATTTTCAATTTTCTTAGTGCCCCAGGGAGGTGGTGGTCCCCGGGGCGTGTGTGGGGGCTGGAGCCCCCCCACACAGGTTTTAAAAAATAAATTAAAAAAAGCCCCGGGAGGTGGCGGTCCCCGGGGCTGCGGGAGGGCTCAGAGCCCTCCCGCACCATTTATGATAAAGCCCCGGGGGGTGGTGGTCCCCGGGGCTTGGGGGGCCCTTAGAGGCCCCCCATACATAAAATAAACACCTCCCAGCATGCCCCCGGGACTTGGCCCACCCGGGGGCAAATTGACTCGAGCGCGGGAGACCGCGCTTCGATTTTTATCGGCAGGATCCGCGCACCCTGAGCGCATCCTGCCGATATTTTTTAAAAAAATGCTTTTTTTGCCCAGGGGTCCTTGTGGGACCCCCTGAGCAGACCTAGGGGTCAGGGTGTTTCTACCCTGCCCCCTTTGTGCGTTTTGCGCACTTTTTTTACTGCTTTCTTGTTCCTCGGTTCTACCGAGGAACAAGATGGCTGCCAACACTTCCTGGTTTGGAGTGTTAACAGCCAATTAGCAGACAGCTCGTGATCGGGAGGGTGCGCGAATCCGACGCGGCCATAGATATATATGTACTTTTACTTTTGATTTTCTCAGCAACTACTGAACAGATTTACACCATTTAACAAAAGGGTTCTTTCTGAACCAAGAACTACCTCTTTGCCAAATTTGGTGTAATTCCGTTCAGCAGTTCGAGCTGTAGCCGTGTCTAAAGTTTCCTATGGGAAATTGATTTTTTGACTCTTATTTTTTAATTTCTCCGCAACTACTGAACGGATTTACACCATTTAACAAAAAGGGTTCTTTCTGAACCAAGAACTACCTCTTTGCCAAATTTGGTGTAATTCCGTTCAGCAGTTCGGGCTGTAGCCGTGTCTAAAGTTTCCTATGGGAAAATGAATGGGGAAAACATGTTTTGGGACCCCCCTTTTTTCTCGGCCCCCGCTTGACGAATCACCCTGAGACTTTCAGGGTAGGAGCGGACCGGAGCGGGCCATAAAGTTTGAAAATTTCGCGAAGATTCGTCAACCGACGCAAGAGTTATTTCAAATAGAATGTCGCGGATTTCCTATGGAAAATAGGTCCTAACTATAACTATCTACTGGCGACCGCCAGTAGATAATATATATATATATACAACATACATAATTATTCCACTTGCAAATGTCCAACTGAAAAATCATATAGGGACTAGTGAGGGACAAAATAGGGTGTTTAGGAAAGAAATTATGTTGGAATACCTTCAACTTTATAATCCTCTAGTATTTCTATGGCCCTATGTAGTTGAGGAATAGATTCATAATGTCTTTGTGCGATAGTTTTGGAGCATAACTCAATTCACTCCTGTCCCAGTCCTATATCAATTTCTGGAGGGAATGCATCCTCTGGTCACCGTGACAACACGCCGACGCGTTACGACGTTCGCAATGGGTCAGTTTTCTATACGAGAAAGTCTTCCTCAGAGCAAGGTTTGTACTTTGGTTGGACTCGATCTTATTGAAGGTTGAAACTAAGATACAGTTCCGAAGTCCTTTGTCAGAAATGTTTAGGTTCTATCCTGCTTTATCGTGCCTTATTATTGGTCAGGAAGCTGTACTTTTTTGACTCGGAGCCTCTAAAGGTTAACGATTAACGAATAGGGTATTCATGGTGCTTCCCATTGTTTAAGGCCTCCCTAACCCGCTCTCTCAGTCAGCGGTTTCGTACGTTTCAATCTTCAGCTACGGGAGTGCGACTTCCTGACATAATATTGACCACAAAAATATTGCGGTAAAATAAAATCATAGTAAAAATATTCAGAACCAAAATAGTGTGGTTCAAAATGTTGGCATTATGCTAGCAGGTATAGTTAATAACTCTGATTAACATTATTGTGATTTAAAATAAAAGTTACAATATTTTTTACAAAAATAATATACTTAAAAATATATAATTTTCATAAGGTTTTAACATGAATTTATTAACTTTATTATGTTTTTAAAAATATATTTAACTTTAAAGTGTTTTTAATTAATAACCCAAAAAAATTAAAATAATATAAATGCATTGAACTACTATAAATAATTTTGTTAAAATATGCAAAAGAATTCATATTTTTAAAATACCAAAACATAAAAATATATCATTAAAAAAACATAATAGATAAACAATTACAAGAAATCAAAACATTTAAAAAGTACATATTTTTAAATTAAGTATGTTCAAAATATTGTTAAAAAAAGCCTTAAAATAATGTGCTGTGTATCAGTCCGACTCCAATCCAAAACTATTAAACAATAACTAGAAAAATAATTCAGAAGGACTGTTCAAATATAGTCCTACAAACATTAGGGAAAACACATACAGTGCTGGGGAGCTCCATTTACTATTCTAACTGCATCCCAACAAACACTGGGGTAAGTTCATATAGTGGGGAAACAGTCCCATTACAATTCCAGTCTCACTAACAGTGGGGAACATGCATATATTTGGCAGAGTCAGATTTACTTCTAACTTCAGTCCAACAAATACTGCTGAAATTCCCAACATTGTGGGTGTGGGGGGCAGATTTGCTAAATGTATCTCCAGTTTCGCAAACATTTGGAGAAAGTGTATTCAGGGGGGAGTGGGGGGCACAAATTTACTATTCTAACTCCTGTCCAACAAATAATGAGGAAAGTGCATAAATTGGTTGGTGGTGGGTATCAGATCCTCTATTCAAACTCGACTGTAACAAACAGTGGGGAAAGTGCATGATAATTTTCTAACTCCTGATCAATAAATATTCCGGAGAGTGCACACATTGGGGATGGGTGGCAGATTTACTAAACTAATTCCAGTCTAACAAACATTGGAAAAAGTGTACACAGTGGAGGGGAGGGTCAAGTTTACTAACTAATGTAACTAATATAACTTCAGACTATCAAATATTGAGGAAAGTGCATTCAAGGGGGTGGTAGGGAGTTTACTACTCTTACCTCAATCTAAGAAATATTGGAGGAAGTGCATACAGTTGGGGTGTGTTGGGGGCAGACTTACAATTCAAACTCTAGTCCATCAAATATTCGGTAAGTGCATACATTAGGAATGGTCAGATTTATGATTCTAACTTCAGTTCAACAAAGATTGGGGAAAGTAAATACAGATTTGTTGATTAAATAGCAATTTGTAAAGCATACAATTACTCAGGTATAGGGTATCCTGGCACCACAAGGCCTCATTTATTTTATTTATTTATAAAGTTTTATATAGCGCAAACCTGACCCACGAGGGTATCGGAGCGCTTTACAATATACAATTATTTAACCTTAGAAGGTTGAGGTAGTATACATACATTCGGTATTCGCAATTCAGTACAAAGGAGGTAGATAATAGTACATGGATAGCGTAGGTGACTAGTAGTCAACAAAGAAGGATCCACGAGGGAATCAGTACGCTTCATAATACACAGTTATCAAACATTAAGTGATTGAAGTAGTAAACATACATTCGATAATCGCTTTCAATACAAAAGAGGTAAGCAGTAATATGTAGATCACATAGGTGACTAGATGTCAACATAGAGTTAAAAGTCTTAGGATGTGAATTTGTTCATTAGAAGCATTTTTACTTCTTTTTTGAAGGAGGTAAAGGAAGAGATTCCACGTATCATTGGAGGTAGGGAGTTCCAAATCTTCGGTGCAATCCCTGAGAATGCTCTGCAACCCGTTCTCTTTTTGTGGAAGGATTGTGGCTTCAGTAGTAGTGAACTCGCACTTCGCAATTGTCTGCATCCTCCCGATCGTTTTAGCTTTAAAGCTAAGTAACTGGGGGTATTGCTATACAGTACTTTATGGGTCATGCAAGCGATCTTTAGGTGAATAGAGCGAGAGAGTGCAACAGGTTAATCTGATGGGTTTTAAGAAGACTACAAAAGGTGGAAATGAAAGGAGTATATCAGAGGTAGACGGGCAGGTTATTGCAGGAGTTGATAGTAAGTATTGGGAATCTCCAGCCTCTATTATGAGATTTCTTGAATCTAGCAACAAGGAAGAGATTGGCATTGCTGGAACTCAGTGATATTGGAAGGGAACACCTAGTTAAAAGAGAGGATATTTAAGAGAGTGACGCTGAATGTATTGCAGAGGCACAGTTCCTTAAAGATGTATCTCATATTGATAGATAGCCAGTGAAGCATTTTTAGGTGATTAGAGATCCTTGATCAACGATTAAGGCAGAGAATTAGATAGGCTGAAGTATTCTGTATGGATTGAAGATTGGGTAACAAACAGTATAATAGACCAAGAAAAAGTGTAGTGCAATAATCTAGATAGGAAAGAAGCAGAGTCTGGACTACTGTCTTGTGGTAGTGAGTAGGAGGAGAAGGTAGTAGCTTCTGCAATGGTCTTAAGGAGGAAAAAGGAGGTGTTAGACAGTTTGTTGATGTGCAAAGAAAATGATAATTGGGAATCAAAGATGACCCAAAGATTATGGGTAGAGTTCAAAGGAACAGCTGGACACCAGATTTCTGGTCACCAGGTGTGCGACCAAGCTGATTTGATTCCGAAGACTGAGACTTTGTTTTTGCCTAGGTTCAGACGTAGTATGGTGAGGTCCAACCAGATGACCAGTGCCCTGAAGCATTCTATAAATTGAGATCGAGAGAGGTGCTGGGTACCATCAAGATGAAGGATGAGTTCTGCGTCTTCAGAATATGTGTAGAAACGCAGTTGAAAGGAATGGATTGGTGTTGCTAGGGGAGCAACATAGATGTTGAAGAGCAATGAGATCATATCTGAGCCTTGGGTATGCCACAATCGATAGTACTGAAAAGTGATAGAAAAGAGGGAAGTCTCACTGCCTAAGATCTGTTGAATAGGAAGGAGGTAATTTATTGAAGATCAGAGCTTTTGAGACATAAGTGTGGTACGTGACCCAGCAGAATGGCATGAGCACTGCTAGAAGCCACGGATAGGTTGAGAAAAATAAGTGTGGCATCACTTTCAGTGTCTAAGTGCTTCTGGATGTGAGAGTGAAAGTCTGGTTGTTGTGGAGAATAATTATCATTATATTCTGCAAAGTACATGAGTTGCTAGTTGACAATATATTCAGTCACTTTAGAGATGAGTGGAAGTAGATTAATAGGGCAAAAGATGTATGCATATAGTATGTATGAATAAGGTATTTCTATAGCATGAACCTAGACAAACGGCAGCAGAGGGCTGTACAGGATTAAAGACAATCATAAAGTCAATGAATGATGGGCAAGGTAGCTAGGTTGTGGACGATTAATGCGTTGTGATGTAGTTTAAAGAGGTGAATCTTCAACTTTTCCAAAATTGGAGCAAAATTGATCGTGATGGATACAATGTTGTTGTTCCAGATCCTGGATGCATAGATGGAAAAGGTCTGCTGCCTTGGTTTTTCTTTTTAACATTTCTGCACAGTCTGTAGTCTGATGGTGTCCTGGCTGTAGGTGTACCAAGAGTCACCAAAGATGGTGAGCTTGTCTGCAAGATAAGTTGGGATTCAGGTTGTGATGGGTTTGGAAATGATGCAGCTGTTTTGAAGATGGTTGACCCATTGGATAAGACGTGCTACGGCATGTAGGGTGCCCTTAAAGGGTGGGGACTCTTGGAGGACATATAGCAGGGCATTATCACCATCTAGATGCAATTGTGCAAGGGTTTGAGCAGTAGACAGAGCTGGTGCCAGGATATCTTTGTTTTATTGGCTATGTCTTCCTTAAAAGTGAGTTTGGGGCTCATGGTGAATACAAGTGATTTGACATTCAATGAAAGGTGGAGTTTGAAGCTGTCAAGAGTCATCATTTAGCCAGGTTTGTGCTGTTTCTTGTTTGTTGTTCTTAGTAATTAACAGGAATTCTGACTTAGTTGCGTTGATCATCATATTGGCTTCAGATATGCTTGGATGATGCGCAGGCAGAGTTTGAGGCATTAGCTGTCTGAAGAAGATGAGACTTTCAAGCAGAGTTGTGTCTCATCAGCATATTAGTGAACCTTGCTGGTGTTATTTGCAAGTAGAGCACCAAGAGTCTCCATGTAGAGGCTGAAGATGACAGAAGACAGTTTGGAACCCTGGGGGACTCTGCAGGTGATAGGGATCTTTTGAGAAGTGGAGATACGAATGTTGTCAAAAATAGTTGGATCTCCCAAGGGTTTTTTCAAAAGTGTTTCTACAGTCGGGGGAGCCTGACCAGGATCCAGGGAAGCTCTGCAAATGGCAGAGACTGCAGGAACGATTGCAGAATCAATAGATTTAACTAGGTGGAATGGATATGGATTTATAAGTTATACTCGGGAGCTTATGCTGATGATGACGGAAATTAGAGTGAGTGTAGCTAGAGTGAAGGCACAAGGAATGACTAGTGTTGGGAGCATAAGGTTGGAGTAGGAGATGATGGTTTAAAATAGCTGAACCTGGAAGAGATTGAAGAATGGTGTTGATCTTTAATTAAAAAAAAGTGTGATGAGTCATCACAGATTTGCTGCAAAGGTAGTATAGTGGATTTGGTGGCATTAGCAAGACAAGACTGTTAGCTATAGATAGGACTTCTGTAGTGAAGATCAGAAGTAGCATCTAAGGGGCGTATTATGGAAAGTGCCCCACAGGCACAACAGGCATGTGCACCCACTTTGCGCGCCCGCAAGGGCACTTTGATATTGCAGAAAGGGCTGCAGGCGCTTGTGCAACGCTTTCTGTAATACAGATAGCGCTGGTGCACATATAGCGCCAGCATTATCACCAGAGGGTGTTTCCCTCATTTGCGTGGTGGTGTGGCCCCATGCAAATGAGGAATTCCCTTTGCCCCTGCACCCACCCTGTATTATAGACACGGGCGCAAAGGCAAAGAAGCTGTCAGGATGTGCACTAACAGTGCACCACCTGAAAGGTGGTGCACTGTCAGTGCACCCTATGGATGGCAGCCCTCTGGAGGGGAGAAAGGGGGTCCTATGGACCCCCCAGACATCCCCTTGCAGGCGGAGGTAGTCACTCACTGCACCCGCCTGCAAGGGGATCTCTAATCCCCCCGGGTTTGCCGCCTGCATAGTGAAATGTGGAGCGGCTGCTTCAAAGCCGCTCCGTACTTCACTTGAATGCACCTCCTTCATGGCAGCATGACTTCGCAGCTGCCCTTGGGGCAGTGCATTCAGTATAATATGGTGCACTCTCCTTGTTTGCACAGGGCGCATCTTTTGTAAGGTGTACCCGGCGCAAACAAAGAGAGCGCGCTGTATTCTGTAATACAGCCCCAGGTGGGACCGATAATGTGAGGCACAGGATTGTCTGTGCAGCTCACTACACGCTCATGTTTTTTAGAGAGACTTTTCTTTAACGGGGTTTGTAGAGCACCAGTCATGTTCAAATAATTTACAGTGTCTTTTGGCTGCCGCTGTGTCTAGGGTAAGTCAGGGAGCAGAAGGGGTGCTATTCAGGAATTACAAAGTTTCACTGGCATAGTAAAATCCAGCACTCAACGTAATCCATTTGCAGAAAGAGTTATAGCTAGAATTTGAATCCAAATTGAAGGAGGGGGTGGTGGAACTAAGTGGGGAAGATAAGGCATCTCAATTTAGTTTGGACTAAGGATGCTTCGGTTATGAGTAGTTGAAGTTCCTGGCAGAAGTTCTGAGGAGAGTGTATGCAATAAGATATAGGGTAGTTCTCTATGAACAGAACAAAGAAGAGATAAAGCCATCTCGAAGTGAGCTAGAGTAGGTTTGGCTAAAATGAATCCAGTGTGTGACCAGCTTCATCTGTAGGCTTTACCACTAATGTCCAGGTCCAGGGCGAGGCGTGCCGTAATATGGACACATGATGTTTTAAACGCCTAATCATCGTCCAGACATTAAAGTCACCAATCACAATGACTTTGGGCTAGATTTAGACAAGAGTTAATCCATCAGAGCGACAGAGTAAAATAACCCATCACCCTTATCGAGTACCTGCCTGCCAAATTTACAAATGTCTGCCAGCCCAGTGGACATCTCTTGGACTGGAAAGAAACACTGTCACATTGCTTCCTGTCAATGTATTGAAAGTCTGAAGAACAGCTCTGTCAAGAGCCATACTGGCAAACATTCAATATTTTTTTTATTTTCAAAAACAAAATCCCAGAGCGGAATTTCATGTTTGAAAATAATAAAAGCAAGTACTCCCTCGCTGTGGGAGCGGACATGGCATGGGAACCAAGTTCTTTACTGCCCCTTACCGTCAGGTTTTACATGATGGTGACAGACAGCGAAAACTGGCCATTTGACCGCTCACTCTAAATCGGGCGAGCTGTTAAATGGCCAAATATATGGCAGCCTTTTTTCCTTCGGGCCATCGGAGGTGTATGTCAGTGGGGGAGATGGAGTAGTCGCTGCCGCTGACATACTTTCAGTTTCACTCAACTCTAAATGAGGAAGGCGGCACTTCAGTTTGGCAGAGAGGGTACTCCATGGCATTTACGATGAAGTACCATCCCCGCCAAACTATAAATCAGGCCCTTTGTCTGACCAGAGACAGAGTAACATACCATAACATGTGTGTTTGTAAAGCGCACGTTCACCCTGAAGGGCCTCTTGGCACTGAATAACAGATGTTTATTGTTACCCAAATCAATGGTGCTCATTGGTACTCATTTTATCAACCTCAAAAGGATGAAAGGCTGAGTGAACCCACTGGGATTTGAACATGTGACCATGAGGCCAAACACAGGCCCCTACAATGGACGCATTAGTCCACTGAGCCACCAGGCCCGGTTCTGAGAAGCGATAAGAGGATATCAAAGAAGGGCTGTATAAAAGATTTAAGGGAGCATTAAAAGAGGATGATTTTGATGCTACAGGATAGGCTAGGATTAAAGTTGTGGTACAGTAATTTGGCATTACTACAGTTGCCAATAAACAATGGGTGACGCTGAAAGCTGTATTAAAGTTGGGTGTGATGCCTCATCCCAGGGGAGTGGGTAATGAAATCGAAGAATTTAGTAGCCTGAAGATATTGCAATGGTTGAATCATGATCAGCATGTTCTTTAAGCCATGTTTCCGTAATGAACAAAATGTCTACAATGCCATCATGAATATCTGAGGCATGTTTTGGCAGAGAGTGGACATTTAGGACCTCACTTGCACAAATATTAGCAACTTCTAATATTTTGGTGCGAGCTTTGGCATGGCTTTTGGTGGGGCTGGTAGACCCAGGCAAGGATTTAGGGTTGGTAAAAGATGCATCACCTCTAATAAGGGAGGTTAGTGACAGGGAAGGTTAGAGAAGCATTTAGGTGTCAGTACAAAAGGGTGTAAATCTTAGAGAAGGAGTTCCCTGCTTACTTGAATGTGGTCAGGATTTAGAAGGGCAAAGTTGGCAGCTCTAGGTATAGCTGAGGCACAAACGGGCTTTCCTTTGGTGCACCAGTGGCATGTCTGTGCTGGCATGGGCAAGATATCTCGCAAAAGAGATAGCTGTGGAGGCGGTTTTGTTTGGTAGAACTTATCTTCCAGTCAAAGGGATCTAACAGTGTGGTGTACGAAGACTGGCCTACTGCCACTAGTAAGTGGGAAAAGCAGAGCCCAGTGTCCTTCTCACAGTACAAGCAGCTACTGGGAAAGTAAATAAAATAAAATCAAATGTATAGCCAATAAAGCATTGTCTGAGCATTGATTAAATCAAAGACAATGTGCTACTCAGTCATGACCAGAACTAGTGGGTAGGTGTTGTGATTTAGTGTGATGAATAATGGCTCAGGGTGATACAATAGTGACATCTTATTTGTTTTTTGCTTCCTTTGTGCGAACTGCTTTAGTGTAACTCCTCCATTATCTCTAGATATCTTTGGGTAGTATTTCATAAAGTGTCCTTCCCTTCCAAATTCAAAACATTGGGATTTATTAACAAAGGAAATTAAACAAGTGTATACTTACTCATATATATACATATATATATATATGAGTAAGTATACACTTGTTTAATATATATGTATGTATGTATATATATATATATATATATATATATATATATATATTCCAAAAGAAAATCACGCAATGTAGTAGCGTGAAAACAAGCCACTCCAGCCAAACCTTCCACTAAGTAAAGGATTTATTTCTCAGGCAGCACAACACAGCATAACGCGTTTCGATCCTAGCGAATCTTAATCATATGCAAGAGTGAGGGTTTGTATCACCTGAATGATATATAATGAGGTTATCAACACAAACGAAGGACTACCAAATACATGTTGCTTTTCAAGGTGTTATACCTAATTTCTGTCAGCCCATCAGACCAAATCACAGTTCTTAAATGCAGTACCCTCCAAAATATTATGCTGTGTTGGGCTGCCTGAGAAATAAATCCTTTACTTACTGGAAGGTTTGGCTGGAGTGGCTTGTTTTCACGCTACTACATTGCATGATTTTCTTTTGGAATATTTGGCGGTGACGTCGCCTACAAGCCCCAACTCGCGAGGCTGAGGCTCTCTTTCATCACAGTGCTTTTGGATTTACATTGTATAAGGAAGCCCGCGGGTTGCTCTTCATACCAGGAGGGATTTTGCTGAGTTGGAGCCACTTGAGAAAACGGGAGGCTCTACTACGTTGTTTTCGAGGAGGCCTACGGGCTGAAAATTTCAATACTTATGAGACAGCCAGAGTTTGTTTGACCCTTGCACTCCCAAACCTAAAAAAGTGACAGGCAGCCACACAGAGACCGTGAGCAATCAGGTTACGAGGGGAAGTGCCTTGGAAGTACATTGAGACATTTCTGCCACCTAGCACTACATGGAATTGAATCCTTTTGAGGCATATGGTGGCATTCTTGTTGTATTTGACACTTACTAAAGGCCAAGGAAAACAGCCCACAACTAAGGATTTTACCATGTTTTGCAATTCAGCCGCAATGCATCATGGACATTGGAGTCCAGTAGAGATTACAATTTCAGACCATAGCCCAGTAACCCGAACACCACTGAGCTAGAATGCACCAGGATGATATTTTGGAGGGTACTGTATTTAAGAACTGTGATTTGGTCTGATGGGCTGATAGAAATTAGGTATAACACCTTGAAAAGCAACATGTATTTGGTAGTCCTTCGTTTGTGTTGATAACCTCATTATATATCAGTGGAAGAGGTGTGGTGCAGCTGCCAGGGCAGCTGACTTCGGAGCACAGGGCTCACGGTTCGATCCCCGGCTCCGGCGGCAGCTCAGCTCAGCACCATGTGACTCTGGGCAATAGCTCACTTAATTTCCACGACGGCCCCCAGCGCCTTGAGACCCGTAAGGGTGAGTAGTTCGCGCTTTACAAATATGGATTTAGATTTAGATTTTTTATCATTCAGGTGATACAAACCCTCACTCTTGCATATGATTAAGATCCGCTAGGATCGAAACGCGTTATGCTGTGTTGTGCTGCCTGAGAAACGAATCCTTTACTTACTGGAAGGTTTGGCTGGAGTGGCTTGTTTTCACGCTACTACATTGCGTGATTTTCTTTTAGAATATTTGGCGGTGACGTTGCCTACAGGCCCGACTCGCGAGGCTGAGGCTCTCTTTCGTGCTTTTGGACATATATATATATATATATATATATATATATATATATATATACGCAATGGATATTCTACCCCGACAAAGGTTTTACTGTACTCAGCACATTTCTTAAGAAGACGAGGCCAGAGGAATTAAAATACTGTTCATCGAAGCATATATGTCCTAAACAACTAACACATACAAAGTACAGAAATTACAAAAGTAAACATAATTCATAACAAATATAAAATGCACTAAAGAAAACCAGGGGAAAGTGCAGTCATTAGAAGAAACCTCATGAGGCAATAAACGTTTTACCGTTTTAGGCCATGGTGATTCTAGAATGTTTTAAAGACCAGTGGCATGGAGCCACAAAATGTGGTAGCCTCCCCAGATGGTGATTACTGTGTTCTCTTTTTAAAAAAATCTCAAAATAAAAACTTCACGATGCCCGGGTGCCATAAATATTGTAGATGGTTCGAGTGAATGCCTTTGCAAGGCAGGCAGCTAAACCACGGAATGATGCTGGCCACCAGAGACACCAAGAGGCAGTGAATAATTTGTAAAATCTCGTCAGGAGGCAGTTTCCACCAGCCCATTTTCCCTGTTTGCGCCGCCTAAGACAGAACCAACAACTGACCATGAAAGTGGGGAGAAGATGTGGCGCAATGGCCAGAGCTGACAACTTCGGAACTGGGGAACCAGGTTCGAGTCTCGGCATCGGCTCAACATCATGTGATTCTGGGAAAATCACTTGATCTCCCCTTAAATGAATGTGTCCTTAACTGGTGCTTATGAAAAGTGCTGGTTTTGATGATTAAGCGCCAGGGCTGAGCACCGGAATCCACTGGCTCAAATTAAGCACTGCCAAGAGGACAAAGAATGGAATAGGCGCCATATAGTCGAAATTGCACTAACTACTGCATTTACTGCTTGACGATCTATGTCTTTCAGGTAGGTCTGGTGAGAGAATTTGAGAAGATCTGTTAACACGCATTGAACCCAGTTCAGCAACCAAGGGTAAAATGTTCAAAATTAAACAGGAAGAAACATTAAGCCAAACACTGGAAAGTTGGAACCGAAGGCTTCACTCTGCCCTCATTGGCGCTCTGCCACTCTCTTTTCGTCAATGGAGTGCCAATCATTCCAATGTTCTTGAAACAGCTGTACAATTATTCCACTTGTTTTCAAATGCCCGTTTTCTGTGTGTAATTTTTTACTTTATTTTATATTTATTGCCATTTAAATGGGATGATCAGGCAATGAAAAAGCGCAGTAAAACCCTACTCTATTTTGTGCTCCTAAAGTTATGTTTCAGGACATTCAGTGGCATTCTACCTATTTTACCTATTATTTAACCTTGTTCTACTTCCAATCAGTACTTTATCCAAAATATGTATAAGTGTAAAAAGGTTCAAGAAGCAACTTCAAAATATTCAAGAATGTTATTATTACTAACCATTCGTTGCTTTGTTTACACACTATTTACCGATCATGAGGTCATTGTCACGAAAAAGCTTTGTTGCAACATCACATATTTCACAAAGAATGTCTTCATAACATCTGACAGGATTATTCGGAACAGATTTGAATAGTTGGAAACCATTCCCTGAATACTGGGCATGATCCACAAACTGCACTTTGTAGTACTTTTTGTAGTACAACAACACTACTATACACTTACTATAAAGTCCTATTCACAAACTGCACTTTTGCAGTAACTTACACTTTTGTAGTAAGTCCCTACCGCCATACTTACGCACTGAATATATTTATTTAGAAAAATTAAATTATGTCTTGTTAGAAATGGTAGTCTCTAGTTGGCAGAGGTTTGCACCTTTTTCCAAGTAGGGACCCTTGCTTCTATTCATGGTAAGGGGGATACACACTTTAGATAACACCTGCTCACACCCTTTGTATCTTGGCACGAGCAGACAGGCTTATCCCAAAGGCAATGTGTAAAGGATTTGTACTCAAAACACACAATAACACAGTAAAAACACCACAAATGGACACTACACCAGTTTAGGAAAATAAAGTATCTTTATCTAAACCAAACAAGACCAAAACGACAAAAATCCAACATACATATATCAAAATAGCACTTGAAAACAGTTATTTGCAGAAATAGCACTCGTAGAAACAAATAGCTCCACCTGGGGCTATTACGACGTCGTGACAGTCATAAATCCAACGTACGGCGCCAACCTCGAGGTGGGCGGCATCAGGCACGGAGTTACATGGACCCCAAACAACAGTACCTTGGAAAACGAAGTTTATGGATGATGCACGGTGTTGTGGAGGTGAGGCGTCGGTGCCGAGGCCGGTTCTCTGGTTGCCACCGGGGAGGCGAAGCGTCGTGTCCATAAGGAGGTGACGTGTCGAGTCCAGGATAGGGGAAGACGGCGGCGGCGGCAGTGAGGCGTCGGTTCCAGTGAGACAATGTGAAGTCAAAGAGTTAGTGAAGTCACCCTCGTCGGTTATCGGCTCCGCGATAAGGGGATGCAGGCACTGACGTTGATGGCGTCAGTGCGAGCGCTGAAGGCGTCAGAGTTGTTTTTCTTGCTTACTTTAAGTTTCTTCCAGGTCCCAACAGCAGGAACAACCTGCAGAGGCCCAGAACTGGAACAGGCACCTCCTGGCAAGTCAGAACTCCCAGCAGTGGAGTTCAGCAGAGCTGCTGGTGAAGTCTTTGTGTTCCTGAGACTTCTGAACAGGAGGCCAGCACACATAAGCCCTTGGAGATTCTTCTTCAAGCAGGTTCTCAGCTAAGTTCCAGTCTTTGTCCTCTTCCTTGGCAGAAGCAGCAACTGCAGGCCATCCCAGCAAAGCACACAGCAAAGGGGCAGTACTCCTCCTTACAGCTCTCCAGCTCTTCTCCTTGGCAAAAGGTTCCTCTTGAGTCCAGAAGTGATCTAATCCTCTGGGGTTTATGGTCCAATACTTATACCCCATTTTGTCTTTGTTCTCTTTGTGGCAAGGGTCTCTGAGCCCAGTCCAAACCAGTTCTGTCTTCTCTAGTGCAGCATCACTACAGGAGGTGGAGAGAGACAGCATTGTGCCGGAGGAGACACTGCCTATACAGGTGTAAGTGAGACTCCTCCCACCACTCTAAATGTAGCAAAGGTCTATTCAGCTCAGCTCTAAATACCCCAGGAAAGGCAGGACCCACCTCAACCCCCACCTCGTGGCTGTCTACAGTGAATGCACATCCCCAGCCCCTGTCCCTCCAAAACCAGACAGTCAGTACACAAACCAGCAGAGACACACAGAATGGATAATAGGCTAATGCCTACTTTCTAAAAGTGGCATTTCAAACATACAATTTAAAAACCATCTCCCTAAAAAGATGTGTTATTATTCTGAGTTCAGAGAGCCTAAACTCCATTTCTCTATATTGTCCCAATGGAAAATTATACTTGTAAGATGTTACAAAGTAACCCCCATGTTAGCCTATGGGACAGATAGCCTTTCAATAGTGAAAAACGAAATACACATTATTTCACTATCAGAACATGTCACACACACCAGTACATGTCCTACCTTTCACACACACTGCACCCTACCCATGAGGGTACCTTGGGCCTACCTGAGGGGTGTCTTACATGTTATGTTAAAAAGTTTATAATGCGCTCGAATACCCATGGGTGTCTTGGCACTGGTACATGTAAGAATAGGGAAGGTTAGGGCCTGGCAAGTGGGTGCACTTGCCAGGTCGACATGGCAGTTGAAAACTGTGCATGCAGACCCTGCAGTGGCAGGTCTGAGTTACATTTGGAAGGCTACTTGTGTGGGTGGCACAATCAGTGCTGCAGGTCCACTAGTAGCATTACAAGCCCTGGGCACTTTACTAGGGGCTTATCAGTGAATCAAATATGCCAGTCATGGATAACCAATCATGATAACAATTTACACAGGGAGTATATGCACTTTAGCACTGATTAGCAGTGGTAAAGTGCCCAGAGTCCTAAAGCCAACAAAAACAGGTGAGGAAAAATAGGAGGAAGAAGCAAAACGTTTGGAGATAACCCTGCAAAAAGGCCATTTCCAAAATGTCTTTTAAAAAAACAAACTAAAAAGGATACATGACAGAAAGTATCAGAGTAACTCCATTGTTTACAATACTCATGATATATTTTCAAAGGCTTTTTTGGAAAAAAGAATAAGTCTGAAGTACAAGATATTATTTTGGTTAGAATTCAATTTTTCCACTGTTGCATTGAAGCGGTCAGTTGCGGTCAAGGACACTCAGTTTGTTTGTTAATTTGTAGTTGGCATGTTGGACTTTTAGCATCATCTGCTGGACATAAGAGGTCTGTGAAGAAAGGGGACATAGACTTCTCTGGAACCTCCTTGGTGAAGCATATGAAAGGGGATAAGTGACCACAGAGGTCATTTAGACGTTCACGGGAGTCCCGTCATCCTGCCAGGTCATTGGTGGCTATGGCCTCTGCTCCCCTGGAGGAGGACCACCCACCATATTGTAAGATCCCACATGCCTAGCAGAGATCTCACTGCCTTTAACGCAACCACTGGTGAGGTGGCTGTTCTGAAGGCTGAGACGTTAGCGAAGCATGTTGTCTTAGCCCCGCTCAGAAAACGGTGTTGTTTTTATCAGAAGCAAACCCCCAAAGGTAGGGATTTGTTTATGAAAGACAAAAAATGGGCCTGAAATCCCCTGGTGATTTCTGTCACTGTATGGGAGCCATTTGCATCATTTCCTTTTCGGGGCCATGAAGTTTTTCCTGTTGTTGCTGGAAAAGTGTACATTGGAAGGGCTGCCCTAAATGGGGGCAGTGCTTCCAAAGTTCATTTATCGATGGCCCAATGCGGATGGGTTGTTGGTCTTTTCTGACAGCTAAGCCTGCTTGGCTTCGCCCCCAACTCTAAATGAAGCTGAAAAACCAATGAGTTTGACAGGGTGAGAGCCTTGCAGATTTATGGCGGAGATCAGGTTCCACCAAACCGCTTTGGTTTAAAAAAAAAAAAAGACTACTCTCGCAGCAATTTGAAAAGTCATCCAATTTAATTGCAGGCACATCTTTGGCAGGCTAATAGTGGCTGAACTAGTATGAAAGATGCATGTTGTACTGATGTAAACTATAATGTCTCTATTGAGGAAACATAAGACAACTCAGTAGATTGCAACATTTTCCCCGACGTACAATTTACCAAACATTCTGCAGATGCTATAGCTATCTAAAGCAAATGAGCCCCCAAAAGTGGAAACATCTACTTTAGCCAATTGTATGACCAATTTACTGTAGGTGTAGGCTCTTCTGGTATAAGATCCCAATGTTGATCCTTGTAGACCACGAAGCTGAATAATTAAACGAATTCCTTTGGGCACAGGAATCTGAAGGAGACAAAATGCAAAATATTCAAGGCCAAAGCTTGCCCCGTTGACCACAAATGGCCTAACAGAAATACCATAGAGGGATGCCCAACAGGACGCGGATGCAAAGCATGAACTGAAAAACCAGAGTCAGAAAAACTACAGCTTGCCTTATGAACAAGAGATGCCCAAAATGGAGTCACCACCATTATGGTTGCCTCATGTTTCCTTACATTCGATATCAATATTTAAATCATAGAAAAGTGTGAAAAGGAAATATTAATGGGTCAGGGGACAGCCTCATTAATAAACTTTTACATTAGAATAGCTTTGCTCTGAAATTACTTGAGGAAGTAAGAGATATACTGGAGGAAGCAGTGAAGAGGTTTTGGATGGACAATTCTTTTGAAATAACAATTGTATATATGTCTAAATACCTAAACTCCTCAAGCCCACTGCATCCCTTGTTCTCCCCTTGTTTCAGACATTACTAAGCAGCAACAGGCACATTCTATCTCTGTTAATGTGTGATTTAGATTAGATACTATGGAAAATCTCTTTATTTGCTTTAGCATCGCTGAAACTGCACCCCTCATGTTGCTCACCTTACTCACCTAAAGAATGGGATAATCTGTCTATAAAGATACTATGTGCCACCTGTGCCATTCCTCGACTTGCCTTCAACTGCCTAAGAATGCATGCAAGAGGATCTAGGAACAGATCAAATGAGATGGAGGACTGCTGCCAGCCTGTTAAAGTACTTTGATATGTGCTGCATCTAGTTGATGAATGTGAGCAGGTTTCTGTTGCAGTTCTCTACTTCCAATTTGCAATGTAGTTATTCAGTCACTCTCTCTTATCTGCACCTAAACTGTTTTAAAGATGTGGCTTGCATGATGAATGGACAGCAGCTGACTTCACACATTTCGGAACTGAAGATGTTGGCCATCCTGCAGTACCTTTTTATTAATGTTATATGGGATAAAGTAACCTCTGCTGTACATTTTTAGGACATTGCAAGTTACTGAAGGGTTCCATGACCATATAGAGGAACAAGGCCGAAGGCCGAGTTCCTTTATAAGGATATGCAACTCCAAGGTGACTTGTAATATCCTTCACATGTACTGCAGAGGCTGCTTTATTCCTTATGATACATGATCTCACCATCACCTTTCCCACAAACCACTTAACTGTGTGGTGTTTAGCTCTTTCATATGAATAAAAGAGCAGGTTTTCAAAAATGAAAAATAAAAAATAGATTCTCTAGTGCAAAATTAAACATCTCAAAAAAGGTGTTAGATATTTATATATTACAATCAGTTTAATTCATGTCAGTTTTTTTAAGTGCAGTAGATCGGAAAGTGTAGAAACATGCAAAAAGATTCTAACTTTTTTATAATTACCTGAGGAGTACAAAAATAAATAAGTCGCCATAAATAGCTCCTTTCTGCTTGTCACTGCACAGCTTCAAAAACAACCTTTTGATTTCATTCTCGAAACAGCTGCTTTACTTATGCTTCATGACATGACCTTTCTTTCTCCTTGGCTGCTGACTCTGGCAGCAGGCACTGTGATATCAGAAATCAACTGCAATAAGTTACTACAGTTGAGTTCTGCCCTCATTTCTTTATAATAGGTGACTTGGTGTGGCAGAAGTCGCTGCCTGTAAAGAAATTAGAGATTAATTTGGAATACAGGGATTTCAGAATACCAAGTATTATGATGTTATTATTAATGACTGGTTATTTTTATAGAGTGTAACATTTGTCCCAGGGTTGATCTCTTGGTAGCAACGAACAATAACTAATTAGAATGACAAGAGCATACTAAATTGCTAATGTGTTTGTGTTGAGGCTGCAAACAGGCTATTGGGGGAACTCCCAGGTCTTGGTGGTTCTGTAAAAGTTCATGTGGTCAGAAATGATTCAAGTGAAACATAACAATTGGTTCTAGTAAAAGACAGGCTAAACATAAAAACATATAACCCTCCCATATATGCTAAATTTATGCAACACAAACACCAATGCCCCACAGTAATTTAACAAGAAGGAAGGACGATACTTCTGAAATTTATGAACCCCAATCATAGTTCGTCTCCCTCAATGGCATGAGGTTTCATTGCATTCTGAACATACTGGTGTGTTTCCAAGGGATGTAATGAAATGAATGTAATGAACATTGGTATAATCACACCACAATGACAGAAGAGTGGTAACAGCCATTTCTCTCAGTGGGTACTCCAAGCTACTGGGCTCACTGGCATTTATTTTGAGATGGTTTTGACGCACACAGCAATCTATGCTAGACAGAAAAAAGTTGCCACCAGTGTTCCTTCCCCCAACTGCTTTCAGCATAGCTTAGTTGCTGTTAGCATTGCTAAAAATTATTAAACCATATGGGCAAACAGATCTGGGTCAAACAGCTGATGCCAACTCAAAGCCAGTTCTTCGACAAGATGCCTTTCTGACTACAGATGAAGGCGCACCCTACATCTTGATATTAGTGGACCTCTGAGCTGCCTTTACCACTGTTGACCATCCTACTGTCAACGTACCCTGGAGTCTCAAATAGGATTCACTGTCAATGTCCTTTACTGGTTCTCCTCTTACCTTTCCGATTGAACCTAGTTTGTTCACATGGGCACCTCCAGGTCCCAAAAGATCCTTATCACCTGTCGAGACCCCTAGGGTTCTGTATAATCTCCTACCATTTTCAACCTACACATTGACTCACTTGTTGACCTACTCACAGATAACAGCATCAAAATTCAACAATATGCCAATGATTAACAACTCTACTTAAAAGTCAGCTCTGCTTCAGACATCGAATGCCTCAAACACTGTCTGAACTTCATTCAAACCTGGATGTCCAGCGCCTACCTGAAGCCCAAAAAACCAAGACAGAATTCCTGTGATTTGCCTAGAATAACAAACAAGAATTAGTACAAACCTTGCAAACACAAGGCGCTCGGCCAGCCCGCTTAGGTGTTTCAATGCTTTGTATATACTGACTGGCTGAAACACGCAGGTGAAAGAGATACAACCTCAACCAAGGGCAGCTCATGACAGGATAGAAAGTCTGTCCTTTCCATTGTATCTTTCTACCAGATGGCTGCACTTGGGGGCAGTGTAGGAATACAGAGGGAGAATTTCCTTGATGAATTAAATGACATATGCGCTGCAACTATACAAAAATCAGTTTCCTAGGGTGGCAAGGTACTTTTCTTTTCTTTTGCAGTACACACCACTACATTTGTAAATGGGGGCATGTGAAAGGAATACGGTCTTCTTTATGGAAGACTGTACAATGAAATAGAATAGAGTGTATTAAGGACTAAAGTGAAATAATTGTTTCCTCACCATGAGGCACCCGAACCCCACTAAGAATTCTAATCTCTCCCTATACTGCGGCATATATGCAATATATATTTCTTATAGAGCATGACAATAGAAGTCGCCCACCCCTGAACAAACCATGAGGCACAGGGTCTCTCTGGATTATGTAAAGTAGCAGGTGTTACACTGCACTGTAGCATGGTTTTATTCTCACGTATGTTACTTCACTCATCCAAGCATGTGGTTTGAGCTTGTGTGTAGTGTCACGTGTGCCACAATTCTGTGCTGAAATGTAAAATATTTTTTAGAGCTCACAGCAGGATAATAATGTGGTGTATACTTTGATAATGATCTACCCTAATACCATTATCTTTCTTCACTCTTATATCAGCTAAGTTACCTTTGACCTTATAAGGAGAGGTAGGTCCTTTCCTTTACATTTCTACATAGATTAATATAGGGATCCTAAGATAAGCCCTAATGAATGCCCAAGACCAAGTTTGGCTACCTGAGGGCAGAAACATATTGGCACCTCAGAGTACATAAGGGCCATTGTACCCAATAACGTCCTCTGAACATATTTTATTGTTTTATTAGCAGAACAACAAGTCACGCTCATAGCCCTCAAAAAGCCCCAAACCGCATCACTTACAATCAAGAGCAGAGCCAATATATTTAGAGCATGACATAAGGGAACAACAAACATTATGCGTATTGTAACTTTACACCAGCCCATCACCCACTCCGATGCCCCAAACCATTCACCCCAAACCTTTGCATACTTAGTGGGACAACCCCGTGCCTCGCATACTGGCTTCTCCTGTTGAGATCACCAATCTATGCCTTATCTCCACGTCAACAGCTTTGGTGCTTTGGGGGCCTTCCAGTGACTCGCAATGTCTCTTTTAGGCACCACCAGGGCACTACACAGCAGCGCCCTGTCTGCCTGGGAGCCCCCACCCCATCATCAACTCCCACCAGGATCAAGAGGGGAGAAAGTTCCAATGTCAGGTTTAAAACACTCGAGAGCTCAGCCAGCACCGCCTCCCAGTAGCATGCTATTATGGGGCAAGGCCATACCATATGAAAGAAATCTGCTGGAGTGTGAGAACAGCTCTGAGGCTCACTCGAAACAGTCTTGCAGGGGTGAGGTAAGCACAGTATAGGTAGTATGTCTGCACCAGGCAGAGCTTGGCAGATATTGTAAGCTCTCAGGGGCCACTAAAGCGTCCAGCCAATCCTCATCTTCTAAGGGTCCAAGCCAAGTCACCTAGCGGGTTCTAAGGGTGTGAATTGTCTTGGGTGCATTTAGGATCAAGGTACGATAAATCTGGGAGACACCTCCCTTACCCAGAGCCCCCATCATTAATTTGGCCTCGATGGGACTGAATTCTGGGATACATGCATCAGGAGGGATATGCACTCGTAAGGCATGGTGCAACTGCAGAGATATGTGGGACTGCGTTTTGGATAACGTGCACGTCAGCTCTTGAAAGGATGCCATGTGTCAGCCTGCCCAGATGTCGCCCAAAAGAGTGATACAGATGTCATCCCATCGAGCGAATCCTTCCAACGTTGCCACCTCCCCCAATCTCATGCCGTGCCACAAGGGGGTGTGTTGAGTGACCTTCTTACACCACCCTGTGTGTCGCAGAGCAGCCCTCCACCCACAGAAAACCGGCTGGGTCACTTCCGGAATCATCTTGGGTATGGCACAGCCATAGAGCAGCTCCATAATTCATGGGTATCCCAGTGTGGCAAGTTCCTGCTTATAGGCCAGGTCCGTCCACCCTCCACTGAGCCAGCCGTTAATGATCAAGATGTGGGACACCAGATAGTATAAGTTAACCATACGCAGCCCCGCCCCCCGTCGTAAGAAGCGTGTTGACAGATGGGGAAGGCTAAACGGGACCTGGAATTGTGCCACAACAAGGAGACGGACAATGAATCCATTTCTCTAACCCAGTTGCAAGAGATACTATGGGGTAAATTTTGGAAGGGATACAAGAATCAGGGCAGTACCATCATTTTGTAAACGGCTAATCTTACCATGACATTCAATAGTAAAGTCTGCCACTTCCTAAGATCCGATTGCAAGTGAGAGGGGTGATGTTAAGAAACCAGGTTAGGGCTGGGTCGAGCGCAATCTGGATGCCCAGACATTGAAAACTTAGACGACGGATTGGGATAGTTGTTTTCCAATACACACAGTCTCGTGAGGACGCAAGTGGTACGAGAATCGATTTGGGCGGGTTGACTGTCAATCTCATGGCCTCTGTAAAGAGCTGCAAGAGGAGGAAACATTGTGGGCCACTATCCGGTGGGTTCAAAAGATACAGCAGCACACCATCCGCATAAAGTGCAATGCAGTGTTCGTGTCCCATGTCCCATTCCCATCCTCTGATCTGTGCATCGCACCATATAAGCCATGGGCTGGGCTTATAGCAACTAGAAGGGGGAACAGGGAGCAACCCTGCCTGGTTCCCCGGTGGATGAGAAATTCTTCAGAAACCACGCCATTAATTTGCACAGGGGCCGTTGGGTTAGAGTATAAGATCCGCACAAGTCCACGGCAGCGGGCCTAAATCCCGCCCTCTCTAGCACATGGGTCAGATAGTTCCAATCCACAGTGTAAAAGGCTTTCTTGAAGTCTATCAGATGTAAAGCCAGTGGGGTTGAAAGCTTATGATGGTGGGCCAGTGCCAAGTGTAGGTGCCGCAAACAGTGCCTTGTCCTTCTAGCGGGCATGAAGCTGCATTGGTTGGGATGAATTAAAGACCTAAGAACTTGTCATAGACAGTGAGCCAGACCAGTTGCCAACATCTTAACTTCCCTGTTAATAAGAGATATAGGCCGGCAATCGGACCAGGAGATGAATGGTGGGTGTGTCTTTGGTATGACCACAATAGTGGCTTGATCAAGTTCCTGGGGGAAGGAGCCCATCTATACCGCCTCCTTATAAAGGACTAACAGATGAGGTGCAAGGATGTCTTTATATTTATATTTAGTAGAAAATTCCAATGGGTAGCCGTCTGGGCCTGGCGTCTTCCCAAACGCCATCGCTGAAACTGCATCCCCAATTTCTTTGAGGGTAATTGGCTGGTCCAACTATCGCCATTCAGCACTAGAAAGGCTGGTCAGGGGTATCTCGTCAAAGAGGGGGTGGCCCTTTCAGAGTTAGGATGAGGGACAGCCCTGTATAGGGTTGCATAGTAGTCAGCAAACATCTGGGCGACAGCTAGGGAGGAACGGTGCATGCAGCCCTGGCTGTCCGCTATCTCAGGTCTGATCCATCCGGCCAGGGGTTGAGAGGTCAGCCAGCATAGCAATTTGCTGTTTTTGGCCCAGAGGCAATGGAGCTATAACACCAAGGAGTGTGGCTAGGAAGGAGACTAACACTGTGGGGGGAGCATAGAGGCAGAGAATATTTAAGGGGCAGCTCTCAGTTGTACCCTCTAGTGCGAGATAATCACCCTGTGGATCTGTCCAGGTCTGGGCAACCACCAAGGGGAAGGAGCGGCGCAGCGTGATAGACTCTGTCAAACCCCTGCCATGGCAGAAACTGACATTGTGTGCCCATCAGGTGCATCTCCTGGATCATTAAGATAAAAGGGAGATAGTGCTGGGCATGCCGCAGCACCGCTGACCGCTTCATCCAGTCTAAAAGACCATTTACGCTCCAGGACATAACACCGTAAAGGGCCATAACACGGCTGGGTAGATGAAGTGCACGTGAGCTAAGGGTGCGCCTAGTACGTGAGAGGTGCCAGGCGCTGAACGTGATGCGTGTGTGGTTGGGTATATTGAAGCCATGATTGGCTTGGCGGTAATGGGACAACCTAGAAGGGGAAAAGAACCAAGAAGCATGCATCAAAACCAATCCATAAAACATTTGGACAAAAACCCCACCTCCACCCAACTGCCCCACCCCATACTTTTCCCCGAGAAGCATCTGCCGCCCTACAACGTATTTCCCAACTTATAACCAGTTTGTCTTAGATAGGTGTGGAGTGGTGGATGCCTCCGAGGTGTAGGATCAATCTAGTTCAATGTCTGCCTTTGTGCCAACAATAAGGAGATACTCAGCAGTTTCATGCTGAGTCAAGTCCGGACCCAGGATCCAAAAGTGTTTTACTTATTGTCACTAAATGGGAGAAGGTGTCTGGCTCAAACGTTCCTCAGTGCAGGGTGAAGCATGCGGGTCTCCTCCAGTCTTTGGGACTGATCCGATCGTAGCAGTGGTGGTAGCGCCGAGGAGACGGAACTTGGTGAGAGCGAAACAGTCCGCATGTTGCACCTCCCGCAGCAAGACCTAGTACGTACTCGCTTCCGGCGCCTACCTATGTCCTTGCCGACCTTGGACATCTGGCTAGTTGACGGGGGAGAGCGGGCTGGCCGATGCATCCATTTTTCTTCTGTTAGTCATTCCCACACTCATTCAGGGGTTTAAAAAAAATGGACCTTGTCCGCATATATCACCTTGAGGCGCGCCAGGAACAAGAGCGCATAAGACAGTTGGAGAGCTCGGAGTTTTTTTTTACACATTCGTAGGACCTGCGGATGGCCCTGTCCTCTCATGTGTAGTCAGGAAAAATTACGATTTTTCAGTTCTGATAGTGGAGATCTGGGTGCGCACGAGCTTCACGCAGGATACAGTCTATTTCTTTACAGTTGAAGAACCTTGCTATCATAAGCCGGCATAAAGCGCCAAGAGGAGGTTTAAGAGCAAGTGCTCTGTGGGCACGTTCCACAGCAAACCAGGGCGACAGTTTTTCGGCTGGCATCCAAGATTTGAGCCATTCCTCCAAGAATTCCATAGGTTGGGTATGTTCCACATCTTCTGGGAAGCCCATGAATGTAAATTATTGCACCTTGAGTGGTTTTCTGCATCTTGCGCTCGATGGTGGAGTTTGTTTGCACGAATAAGGAGGCGAACGACCTTGGTCTTGAGGTCAGCAACCTCATCTTCAACCATAGAGAGGCGTCCCTCTGCTTCTGTGATGTGGATGGTTGCATTCCGTAGGTCCTGACAGAGGAGTGCCACGTTCACCCGCACCGCCCCTATTTTCGTCTTGACTGCAGCCTGTGAGGCATGGATGGCTTGCAAAATGTTATCGAGATCTCCTTCTGTGGAGACATTCCCGTCCAAGGCATCACCTCCTGTCTCTGGGGTGGTAAACTGGTCGATACATGGTTGGGAGGGTTGAGGTTTTGAGGCCTTGTTTTTCCCCATTTTTGACATCGCAAGAATAAGGCAGCTGCAACCGTGTCCTGGCCCGCTTGCTACGGTCCATAGCAGCACAAGCAGTCAAGAGCTGGGCAGGCGTCTGCTTGGATTATGTAGTGAACAGGA
Organism: Calotriton arnoldi; assembly: GCA_963921515.1. Classification (NCBI taxonomy): domain Eukaryota; kingdom Metazoa; phylum Chordata; class Amphibia; order Caudata; family Salamandridae; genus Calotriton; species Calotriton arnoldi. The sequence goes on along the minus strand of CAWUFW010022481.1, from coordinate 50,499 downwards.
AAGCCGAGATAAGGAGCACAGCACCTGGCTGTAAGTCGGTTTTGCTGCACTGCAGGGGGGTAGGGTCTGTGTCAGCCGAACCCCAGTTGTGGTGTCAGGTAAGTCGGGGGTCCTAAACTTCTCAACTCATGGGCATCTCCCACTGTGATTCCCATGGCCATTTCAGGCATGTCAGTTGACCGTCACTCTCTGCTTAGAGAAGCGTTAACATCTGGGTGCAAGAGCAATTGAGGGGTACCGGCAGTGGCAGGTCCCTGATTCAACGCCACCCCCTTTCAGGTGCCCGAAACGAGTAGCAGGAGGCGAGTTATATCTGGGTGGGGAGTAAAGGAAGGGGGCCCTTCCAGGCCCGTACTCAGCAGGACCCGGTGTCACTGGTCACCACCGGGAGAGAATAAGAGGGGAGAACCCACTTGGCCTCAGGGCACCCCAGTTCTGATATTTAAGGCATCCAGGCCAGTAACTCACCATGAGGAGGGGAGGAGGATGAGGGCCCACACATTCAGGCCCGGGAAATACGGGCCTTGAGACAGTGGGCATTGGTAACATGTCTCGTAAACACCATCTGGGTGGCGACACACCCGCCGTATGGTCTGGGCCGGGGATCGAGGTCCACCTCCCAGCCCACGGCTCCTCACCTCCACTTGAATGTACTCCTATGGCATTGGGCCCACTCTAGGAGGTACTGGTCGGGCTCCACGAACTCTGGGAGCACGGGGCACCAGCAAGTCACTCAATCCGGGGCAACTCGCAACATAGCAGGGTGTGTCCAAGTTGCATCTAAGGGGTCAGGTGCCACCCCTGCTAGGTAGCTGCCTAGGCCCCTGGGCCGCCCATGGAGGACAGATCCAAAAGCCCTGTGAGTGGGAGAAGTCAGTGGTTGCGCTGGCCCCGTGATCCAAAGTGGCAACCGGGTAGCGGGGGAACACACTGACCAGACGTCCTCTGGGACTCCCACAGTGGCCCGGTGATCAGGGAGTTAGAAAGTTAGAGGTCAGGCCCTCATGCCAAGTGCGGGTGTCTCTGTCCAGGAATCTCCGGAGCCTACCGGAAAAGAGAGCTCTCTCCACTCATGCCACTTTTCAGAGCTGTGTCTGATCCTCACCAATGCGGGTGCATCAGAGACTTTACCGCACGCGGCCGCCACACACCGCTATCTCCAATGTGGTTCTGCAGTCCCTCAGGCACTGTGTGTGGGTGATGGGGTGCAAAGCAGCTCAACAGCTCGGCCCAGAGGACCGATCGCCATATGGGTCCACCATCTTGGATGCCGTCTGGAATTCGGTCGCGTGGGTCCCCGCTGTGTCAGCGATCGGTTACACTCTGCCCTCAGGGACAGCCAAAGTGTGAGGGCCTCCAGGGAGCGTTTGCTGGCACACAGAAGGCAGGATACAGAAGTGGATTGGCAGCAGATGACAGAGGGGTCCGGAGCACTCTTAGAGTGCAACCGCCATCTTGAAGCCCCAAGCCACGCCCCAAACCCAACTGAACATGCTTCTTAAGTATTTTTATTTTTAGTCACTGGGTGTTCCCTTTGTGGCACGGGAACATAGAAACACAGTGAATACAGTTATCATTGATGTCTAAGATACAAATAATTTTAATTTTAAGTTAGCCTCTCTGTACACTTGAACCACCAAGATAATGAGAGCAAGCGGTCAAGGTGGCACGTACATTTATATTTACCCAGTCAAGTATTTTATTGCCTATGGCCCAGGAGAAGGGGTGCTATATAAACTATTAAATAACTCCCTTATTGCTGATTGTGGTTGTTCTAAATCCAGCTAGAAACTGTCACTCTCAGGACTGTATAAAACTATCAAAATAAATAAAAATTCCACCTGTTTTAGGCAAGACCACTAGTTAAATAGGCCACGCCCGTTGTGGAGAGTTCTTTGATAAGCTTTTTAAGCCACACCCCCTTTAAGAGCATCCCCTCTGCCCCAACTCATTTTTCACTGCGCTAAGTAATTTGTGTCTAATTGTGGGGTGCTCTGTCGGGGTGTGGAAGTTTTCACAGGTGGTAGAAACCGCTCCATTATGTCGGCTGTCGTTGCCTTGTGGAATATGGGCCTGGCACCCATGTTTACAGCAAAACCAGCCATCCACTATTCCCTCTGCCAAATGTACAGCATTTCAACGTCTAAATAAAACTGAGCCTTGATTTACACAGAATTCCATGCCAATGCCTTCAAAATATCTTTCATGTTAATGTTGCTTGTGAGTTTCTTAAGTGTCAAACAAATGCACTTCTGCCAGGTATTCAATGACAGGCTTGCGTGGCTCTCTATTGTTTCACAGATAAATCTGGGGATTATTCTGACTGAAAGATTATGTTGTTTCTCCTCAGAAAAAAGTTTTCAAAAATGGACTCGTGGTACTTATTTTTCTATCGCTTCATCTTCAGTTCACATGTTTGGACAAGCTCCTGATCTTCTGTAGTTAGCAATTACAACATTTTGAAGGGCCTAAAATTCTATCAGCAAATATTTACTTAGCAGAGACAGATCTGTGACACTTGGCGCTGATGTGTTATTTTAATCAGTTCACAGAGTCACAGTTCATCAAAGATACGTGCAGTGTTTTATTCAGAGATTAACCCTCTCGTTACCAGTCCCCATTTCTAAGTTTAATGAAAGTGATTGCAAGTTTGCATACTCTGCTCCTGTTTGGTAGACATTTCTCATCAGTCAGGCGCTACAATGCATATAGTTGGAAGCAAATTTTTAACTTTCACACGAAAACCTTTATATTTGCAAATAGGGGTGGGTGGTTTAATTAGCGTGTGAGCGAATTTATGGCAGAAACCATGTGCTCACCCCATCTAATGCTCTGGGATTCGCTCTTTTCTGTCGCGACTTGCGAGGCGCTATGGAGTGTGGCTGAACCCTCCACAGAAAAGTTTTAAAGCAAAAGTCTGCTCAGTTATCAAGGCAGGAAAAAACTCACAATGGGCCTGATGTATTATTCCATTAACAAACCAGGGATGTGCAATTTCCAATGCGACTTAAGATCTAATAACAATCCGATTTGTTAGAGTATCTGCTGTAATTAGTTCAAAATAGTTTGTTTTTTTCAGATAGAAATTGAATTTACCATATTGGTCATAATAAGATACACCTTTTTTGACTGATTGGCAAGGAGTACACCTAGTACAAGTACTCTAGCAGCTATGTATAGGGGCGGATCTGGATTCTATGTGGTATGCTATAGACAGATGCACAGATGAGTACATGGTTATTCAGTTTGTATTTATTATTGTAATTAATACTGCTTTCATGCAGTTTAATGCACTGAAAGAAAGTAAGTAGTTCCCATAAAGAAGGCCTATAAGGTGAAAGGCAGAGAAATTAGAATAGGCACGGGGGGCTTAGGTGTTGTCAGAGGTGTAGCTGGGGCCAGCTTGGTAACCGATTTGTATACGTGTTAGTAATTTATATATTGCTCGTTTTTTTGCCTTAAGCTATCCTAATTGGTGGCAGTAGGTGTAGGTGAGTGTATGTCGTTTCCTAGGGAGACTGAATAATATATATATATTTTTTGGGGGATAGGGGAGGAGTTTTATATAGCGCAAACTCGACCCGAAGATATCAGAGCGCTTTATATGAGCACCAGTTGCGTTACAGATGGACACATTCATTTTGTTAGGCACGGGGAGATTGAGTGATTTGCCCAGAATCACAGGATGTTGAGCGTCCCTGCCGAGACTCAAACCTGCTCCCCAGCTTCGAGGTCGGCTGCTCTAGTCTTTAGGCCACATTCTCTGAGTCCCCATATGCAGGTTGCAACCGTTGCATAGATCCAAACCTTGTATAAGGCGCGTGTAGTCTATTGTAGTAATCAGGTCTGCTGAAAGCCAGTGAGATGTTGAGTGATTTGCAGTGTTAAAAGGGATCAAGGAGCTGATTTTAGAAGTAGCTGGTTGTATATAGGATGGTGTGCTGATTGTCACTGCCGTGGGGGTGAGTCAGGAGGTTTTGAAGATGACGCAGACCTGGCAGGACAGTCAGTGCTGGTCCACGAGGGTGGCAGTAAGGTAGCTGTATTTCTTTAGCCCTTTAATGATTGGGTAGAAAGCATACGATCTTCACTGAAGACACCGTAGAGTAAGAGAGAGCAGCGAGGAGAGCACTGCAACCAACCAGATGGACAGGAAAAGGAGTTGGACAATTGCTCTGAAAGTCGATTCAGGAAAGAATGGTTTTATTATTGGGGAGAGGATGTAGCCTTGCGGCTAGAGCAGTCGACCTCGGATCTGGGGAACCCTGTTTGAGTCTCGGCAACGAGGCTCGACATCCTGTAATTCTGGGCAAATCACTTAATCTCCCCGAGCCTAACAAGCATTTGCAATGCAATAGGTCCCGCATTTAGGCGACTTTAAGCTATTGGCATTGTAAATGAAAAAGCCTTTTATTTATGTTTAAAAAACCAAAACATAAATAAAAGGCATTGTCATTTTCAATGCCAATAGCTCAAACTCGCGTACACGCGAGACCTATTGCTTTGCAAATGCTTGTTTAAACCTAACTCGGCTTTAGAGTAATTCACTTCATTTCCGGAAACGTTACATATGTAGGGGAGTGTAAGTGATAGCTGGACACTGAGAACCATGTGGAGTCTGTGCATGACTGTGTGAAGGCATGCTGTGCTGTGTGGGTTCCTAAGGGCAGCGCATTCCGGGCATGGCTTGCGCAGGTTATTCCCTTTTACACGTTTGGAAAAGTATAATGAGGGTAACGAAGAAGCTTGGAGAAACGGATTTTGAAACCCCGGCTCCAAAGGCTCCCCGTTTCTCTTTAAGGGTTCACAGAACGGGCCTCTGTGGTTTCGCTCTTCAAACCTTTCCTTCGTCAGCGGAAGCCTTAAGAGGCACCCGATTAGTGCGCTCGGCTTCGGGGTTTTGTTTTGCCAATTAGTGTTTTGTGGCCAGCAGGAAGTCGATGCTGACAGAGATTACGGGACTCCCCGGCTTTTTGCAAGCTTTGCCTTGAAAGGGGTTCTCTGTTGCAGGATAGTTGGTTGCGCAGTAGGGTTCTGTACTTCAGCCTTGAGTTTGATGGCGTAAAAATAGGAATATTGTAAGTGATGAAGTGAAGGAATAAAAGACTGTACTGGGGTGTGTTTAATTTGAGAACCTGGCCAGTGTTAGGTAATTATTTAATTATTTTGGGTGCGGTTTAAGCTTGTGTTTTAATTAAAAGGCCTTGACGCTGCTTCCTTCGATCTATGTGCACACTTGAGTTTTGTTCACACGTAATCCTGTGAACAAGCAACAAGGAGCTAGGAAAATGTGGCAGCTCTTGCAGGAGAAATCATGCTAGTATCCTCTGCCGTCGTGGTTTCCTGTTGTATCCGGAAGTACTGCAAAGGTGCGGTGTGTGTGACTCAAGCCAGTCCTGGCCTTTTCGCCAACAGAAGTTTAAATCGTGGACTTCCACGTCCCAGAATGCATTTGCTATTGTCTTGAAGAAAAGAAACAGGCCTGAGTTAAGTTGTCGCACGTCACACTAGAACCGCTAAACTCGCAGTGCAAAAAAAAAATGCTGTCCGTGGTGTTTACCTTTATTGGCGCCAGTGTTTTGACTTTTGTCAGTTCGGTATTATTCGTTTCCTCCCTCAAGTCAGCACATTGGTATTAACGCACCATAACAAAGGGGGACGTGCATTGAACCTAACAGGCAGTATAAAGGAAGGTGATCGCTTCCGACTGCGATCGAGACGCACCGAGTGCAACCGAGGGAATGCAAGCCTAAACAAGCCCCAAGCGTATAGGAATAATTAAAACGAGGTAAACGCTACACAATAGTTACGCCAAACCCACATAACAGTTACTGTTAAAAAGAAAACATTATTAGTGAAACGTAACCCAATAGTAGACGCCCAGCCCACACGCAAGTAATGGTAAAAAAAGAAGTGCCGACAGTAATTATAAAACCCACCGTGTCACGCCGCCAGTAAAAGATCCAGTCTAGGTGGGCGGGGCCAAAAGAGGATAGGGTGGTAACCAGGAGGGACTAAAAAGCCTCCGTGACAATCAGAACACACCGTTTAGCATAATCAGTGATGCAAAATGATGCACACCAATAGAAATTACAGGCGGAGCCGAAACTCAGCTTCTTAAAGTATATTGATTCCAAGAAGCCCTCGCTGAGCGAGCAGCGCATGCACGCTGCAACGCCAGGCGAGACCTAAAAAATTAATGTGTCCATCTGTAAGGAAACTGGTGCTCATCTAAAGCGCTCTGATACCCGATGTCTCGGGTCTAGTTCGCGCTATATAAAACTCTAAATAAAAAAAAAGAATTCTATGGTGAAGTAATAGCTAATAAGAGGCTATTTTCAACGTTTGTTCTGACTGAGAAGCTACTTTCAATGATGGATCCAGGACATTTGTTTGCTTCTGAAATAGCCTTACGTGTTGCAGATGTTGTTCACAGTACTTGCAGCCTAGATGAAGAAGGCTTTTGCGGGAAAGTCTCAGGATTAGCCAAGTTTTATGTCAAAACTTACACCCATCTTAGGGATCATGTTCCAGTAAATCCTGATGACTTTTAACAAGGTCGATGAACCTTGTACACCGTATTTAGAATTAGAGCTTAAAACAAGTTAAATCATACGTGAATCATTAACAATCAGAATTTTTAAAATGGAGTCAATGAACAGAAAGTTCGAAAGGTTCCAACTCCTTTATTTATCTTCATTCATTAGTAGAAATTTGTATTATATTCAGATTAGTCGTATACAGAATCAATAAGAGTTGATTAGTGACAGTATAAAAATCAATACACAGTATTCCATAAGAATAATCACTAATCTAGCTAATGGACCCAACCTACTCTGAATAGAAACCCATGAAGGGTTCCTTTTGGAAAAGAGCCAATAAAAGCTGAAACTAACTTCCAATAAAGAGTTGTTCTGAAAACTCAGCTGAGTTCCCCACAGTTGCAGTAACAACTGTCAATAAAAGAATGTTCTTTGCAGTAGCATTGATCCGTTAAGCATCTAGAGAAATTGTCACCTTTAGCAATAGCTGTTGGCAACCAAAATATCTGTCCTGTAGAGCGAATAAGGGATGGGAATAATAAGATGAGAAGCTAGGGAGACTAACTAGCTAGGAACACTCATTAATATATACTCACATTTTAATTGTAACAACTATTATTAGGAGGCGATCCCTCTGAACCAATGATGTTCACTGATCTGATGGTGTCGTCAGTCTTCCGATGTCTTCTTCCTTCAGTTCTCACGGTAAGCATTCATGCCAGTACATTAGTGTAACATTGTTACAGCATTTGAAACATGAGGGAAAGTTCTCATGAGAACTTTCTTACCTAAGCTACGGATGCTCTGTATTCTCTATCAATGAGACAAAGGCTGGTTTTAGGAAAGGTGAATTAACTAGTAATGCATTTTGCTGTAGCATGCACAAAATATTACAATAGTCAGTAGGACTTATTGTTCAATTTAAATGATCTAATACAGTGTGAAGAAGCTAAGCGAGACGTGATAGAAGTCAGCAAATTCCTAAGCAAGTCACTGGTGCTGGGCAGACATTCTAAATGAACATTTATTAAGCTATGAGCATGAGTCGAAAAGCACTTTGAGGCCTAAGCAAAAATGTGCACATTTAGGAATGATAAATTGGTATATAAAAAAAATCTTTAAACATGCACTTTATATTCTAAGCATCTGAATACATTTTTACCACATCATTTAAGAATTGATAAACTATCGCGTTTTAGTTGTACATTAGAAGCATTTCTTTCAATTTTTGGTATGGTCACAATTTTCTCTGTGTCATTTTGAAATGAAAACATTTCTGCAGCAACTTTGCATTCAAAAGCTCGATAACTAGCATGTGCAAGTCGAATGTCAGTTTTCTTTTCTGATTTCTCCCACTTTCATTCATGTACTCTCCTTTCTGCACGTCCACATGCCAAGTTTGGCCTACAGGAGAATTTGAGTGGTGCAATTTCTTCCAGAGATGGATCTTTCTCCATGCATGTTGTGGGTCTCTTAGTCATAGTTACCTTGTAGATGATTCCGAATGGCTACTACATGAAACCAGGGTAGGGGTGGTGTGCTCAACACAGCCCTCATATGAAATGAGTGACTGCTTGTGACAACCAGGTTCCAGGGGCACCAGGATAGTCAGGGTTTGCTGGGCTCCTGTTGCATCAATAGGAGTTGTTCACCGTTGATGTCCTGGGGCCACAGTACTACTGAACCCCAAACTGGATAACCAAGTACTCCTCTACAGCACTTGACTCTCTCATGTTAGTGAGCCAGAGCAGTCCAAGGCCTACTCAAGGTAGGGTGACCAGACGTCCCGAATTTCCCCGGACGGTCCCCGTTTTTGGAGAAGTGTCCCGACACTTTTCTCCAAATTGTACAAATGTCCCGGTTTTTGGGTAGTGCCTGGGTTATGTCCCGGTTTTTAAGGGAGGGTCGGGTGAACCTGCACGTTAATCACAGTGTTGTGCAGGCACACATTTCGACCGGCTCTCTTAGAAACGGGGACAGAGTTCAATTCTTTAAACTATCCTGCTGTGCTGCTTCGCCTCATTTAAGCAGCACAGCAGGATTTAATGAGGTGTGAATCGGGGCTGCAGAGGCCATAGGGCAAGGCCAGGCCCACCAGCAGCCGGACCCTGGAGCTCTTCCCAGAACGGGCGGTAAAGTAATGAAGTAAAGTGAAAATATTTTTTTTTAAAGAACACACATATATATATATATTCACTGAAAAAACCATAGATTTCAGGCACGTTATAGTTAGAAATTAGCATTTAAAAAACCTTAGAAATTCACTGAAAAAACCATAGGTTTCAGGGGCGTTATAGTTAGTTGGACATTTCACTCGTACAAAACCATAGAAATTCCCCCGTTATAGTTAGTTCAGCTAACTATAACTCGCAGCGCCCGCAATGCACTGCTTATGACGTCACATATTACATCACTCATGACATGGTCAGTGACATCACTCATGACATCACTGATGACATCTCAAATGTCACATCATATTTCTTTGGGTCAATGTACTATCATACGGGTGATTTGTATACATCGTTAATCACCATGAACTGACCCGTTCGTGCGAACACTGTGTAACTTCAATATTATTATGTGCCCAGGTTGAATATGAACGATATTTAGAGTATTTTGTCTCGAGCGGGATGTGCATTTTTCTATCCGTCACTTGGCGTGTTGAAAAGCTATTTTGTTGCGAGTATTCCTCACTAACGAACCCATCGGTCTGTATTTAACTTTTAGCATCAGTTCTAATGGCTTAAAGGACCAGCAGTTCATCCGTCCTGCCGGAATTATTTTCGAGCAGGTACATTTCTCGCATTGCGTAGTTAGTGAAAAAGATCTAGTTTTTGTCATTTCGAGTATTTTCATTATATTAATATTTGATTTTCCTGGGTCTGTTTTTTCATCCCAGGGTTAGCTTTCCTTTCATCAATAGGAAGTGGCAACAAAAGTAATCATCTCTTTGATATGGTTTTATATTTAAAAAAAAAAAAAAAAAGGTAATATATTGTTTACCTACATCCTTATATTATCTTTTCATCTCCGTGGTCTCAGACTAGATAGTAATTGGAAGTTTTCCTTTTTTCTTTTTTCTCATTCTTGTTTTGGCATACACCTCTAGGCTCTCTACAGGTATCTCAGGTGATAGCCAATATTTGAAGTTTCAAGATTCATCTTAGCATTTACTGACGTTAGAACAGTCCAAGATCCTGAGCATTTTCGTCTTGTCCACATGGTAATAAATCTCTCTTCTTATTAGTTACGTAATTAATCATTCTGTTCATTTTTAGTCACTTTTTTGTATTTTATACACATTCTTGATTATTATGAATGTTTCCTTGTAGAAAGTAATTGTGGAGAGCGTCTATCTTTCATCCTCAACTCATGGACCTTATTTAAATACTTTGGTAAGGAGCGCTGTTTGTTTAAATGTTGTTTATGTGTATCATTTTTGATTCTCAGTGTATTATGGTTTATGTGTTTGTCTATACACACCATTTATATAATTTTTTAGGTGTTATCACACATGCACAATTTGTTCCAGTATTTATGTATTTTCATGTCAGGCTCTTTATTAAATAATGTGAGGATATATTTTATAGTTTAAATCAAGGGTATGTGTTGTAATCTGAAAACACTGTATTATGTACAATAGTGACACTATTGCATATATCTATAGATGTGTGATATATATACTGTCTTTACAGAGCGCAACATTCGGTGGTGGAACTCCTGATGAAGGCAGTTGTCTGTCGAAACGCGCGTAGAGTCACTTTGGAAACCACCCAAAAGAATCATTTGTTTATCAACTCACTGTTTTTTGTTACATCCATTACAAATCAAATTATGATTGTTAAGGAGATCATATATATCAATATGACTATATGTATGTAGTATGCTTGTGGTTCTGAATGAATGTGGGTAGAATGTTGTTTAAGTATTAGTCTCTGTAGGACCCTTTTCTTCTCTTTATATGTGTTTTATATTTATTAGTATGACAAAGATATATAATAAATAAGTTTTTATATTTTTCTAATTATTTGTGTCACTAGTGTCCTTTTTCCTTATAATGGTTTGAGAGAATTTATTGTTTGAAGTAGCCCTAGAGTACTCACATTATTGTATTTCCCTGTCTAGGTGTACTTCTCATCAGTATCAGGGGGCCCCTTTATTTTGCAATTGGGTAGTGAAGGGGGTCGTGCTGGGGGTAGTGTTTTAGGGTTTAGGGTAGTGCAGTGGTGTTTGTGTAGTGTAGGGGGTCATGCTGGGGGTAGATTTAGGGTTTAGGGTAGTGCAGTGGTGTTTGTGTAGTGTAGGGGGTCGTGCTGGGGGTAGTGTTTTAGGGTTTAAGGCAGTGCAGTGGTGTTTGTGTAGTGAAGGGGTCGTGCTGGGGGTAGTGTTTTAGGGTTTAGGGTAGTGCAGTGGTGTTTGTGCAGTGTAGGGGGTTGTGCTGTGGGTAGATTTTGGGTTTAGGGTAGTGCAGTGGTGTTTGGGTAGTGTAGGGAGTCGTGCTGGTGGTAGTGTTTTAGGGTTTAGGGTAGTGCAGTTATGTTTGGGTAGTGTAGGGTGTCGTGCTGGGGGTAGTGTTTTAGGGTTTAGGGTAGTGCAGTGGTGTTTGGGTAGTGGAGGGGGTAGTGTTTTAGGGTTTAGGGTAGTGCGCCCAACCAGCCACAATATCCGTGGACAAAGGGGATCCTGACTCTTTGGAACGCTCCGTCAATTGAATAATTTGGGTCAAGGGCCCTACCACGTCCAAGACCTATCAATTCCTTTCTTGGGATCCCTCATATACTTGGAGAAAAAGGTACATAGTTTCTCATCAATTTCAGGCGTGTGTGCCACCTTCCCCTTCAGTGAGGGCCTGGGGCATTCTCCCCTCATCCTATTCCTGACCTCCCTTTCAAGGGGTTGATGGATTTTCCCCACCACATACTCTGCCACTTTGGCGTCAGGTGTCCACTCCGCCGACCTAGGATGGTAAATTTGGGTAGGCTCGAACATGTCCGAGTGGACCCCGTCCCCAACCGGGGACTGAGAGGAGTGGGACTCTGGACGCCAGGGACACCCCGAGTCCATATCCTCATCGGAGGAGAAATCGTCCTCCGATACAACCTCTCCCTCTAAGGGAAACCCGCCGTCGGGGTCTACAATAGTGGTGACAGTGTCGCAATTTTCTCCGGGCCCCTCCTCTTCCCGGCAGGGTGCATGTTTTAGTGTTCGCGCACTCTTGAGGAAGGTCTCCGTAAGTTTATCAAATCCTTCCAAGTGCCCCGCGTTATGCTTAACGGCCCTTTTATTCCTCATCTGGGAGCTACTGGGACCCGCCACCACCAGATCTAGGGTCACTGAACACCCCAGGGATGCTTTTCGCCAGCTTATCAACCTGATCCCTCAGAGGAGCCAGCGCCCTAGAAATATCCAGAGAGAGGGCTTGGTCCACTGCTGGAGGGAGAAGTTGGGGGGCCATTCCTCCTCCACTTCCTGGTAGGAGGAGTAAAAATGGTCTTCTGGAGAAGACATGACAGCAGAGGGTGTGAGCACAGAACAAATGCCCTTAAAATCCTTAAGGCAGCCCCCTCGCTGGTGCTCCAACAGCTGGGCTTTCCCGAAGCTGTTATAAGAATAGACTGAGGCGCAATACCAATTACCACCACCAGGTGGCGCTGGTCACTAACGTGGCCGTGTGGGGAAATCACCATGTAGCGCTGTCAAAATTAGGCGAGGGTTGGTCGGGAATCAAGCGGACACTAAAGGAGTGACCGGATTCCCAAATGCGCGTAAAGACCAGCGGGAGCGCTCGACGGAGCTGCCTCGCTCGGACCAGACGCGCCTGACAGGATCTCACCGCGCGCAGAGCACACAGCGGGAGAAACTGCGAGGGGGAGAACGCGCTCGGGCAAGAGCCTGCTGCGCAGGGAACATGAAACAATACCAAGGCAATAATGCTAATAACGTGCACAAGAAACCGCTATACAAACAGCAACAATGTCAGATTAAGCCAAGAATGTAAGGAATGCACTTAACTGACGAGCAGTGAAGAAAGAGGAAGCGGAAGGGACGTCACGATATTATATACGATGGACTGTGATATGATTGGACTATAGTTGCCTTGGAGACTACCCCCTAATGGTTCATGGGTTGTGTAGTCTTTTGTTTAATGATTGTTGTGTTACGTTTTCTTTGAACTGCTATGCAAATAAAGTGAGGAAAGTTATGCATAATCCTCGCCTCCGTCCTGCCATAGAATTCATTAAACTTTATTTGATCTGATTTAGAAACATAGATCATAAAAGTGTACATAAAAACAGTAAATCCTCTTTCCTAATACAATACAGTGAGAATTAATTAAAACCAGTAGGTAAAAACGGGTGTTACAAAGCCCGGTTCAGAGCAACTTCAGGATAACAGAATCGTAAAGTTCAATGTTTCAAAAGATCAATCTCATGTACTTCGTGCAAAATACGCAATAAGGGGTCCAAGTAAGATGTAACGCTCCAATACCTGACCAGTTTGCACTATATAAAACTGCAGAAAAAATAAAAATAAAAAGTGTTTTGCACACTTCTGTCATTGGGCTATATGTGGGCTACATCTGGGTGATATTTGTGCTACATTTGGGCTCTTTTTTCTCTGGTGGCCATCTTGGGAGACTTATTTGTTATGAAGTTTCCTAATTTCGTCATTTACTGCAGTCTCCTCAGTAGGAAATGCTTTCAGTTTTTACTTTGATTCCATCAAGAAGGCATTCAGATGTGTCACACATTTGCCATAAATTCAGAATGTTAGCACTCTAGTTGTTCATTAGATCACTGTAGTAAAGCTACTGCTCACCAGGGAGTTAACTGGAAGTCTACTACTGGTATTGAAAGTGATTGTTTCAGTCTGCATGTCAGAATTTTCTAATGAAATAGAAGAGGATTTGAGATCTCACTTAAAACATGCCCTAAATTTTCTTTCTGCAGCACTAACCATAATTTCTATGGCAAAATGAACCCCCTCATTTTGTTCCTTTTTAAATTAAATGTTTTAAGTGTTACCAGTTTATTCCAATCAAGATGGCTTCAGGTGTGCCATACTTTTGTCATAAGTAAGACTGTTAGCGCTCTAGTTGTTCTTTAGAACACTCTGGGAAGCTGCAGTAGAACACAAAGGCATCAACTGACAGGCTGCTCCTGTTGAAATATAACAGGAAGATATTTGAGATCTCACTTAAAACATGTCCTAATTTTTCTTTCTACAGCACTAACCATAATTTCTATGACAAAATGAACCCCCTCATTTTGTTCCTTTTTAAATTAAATGTTTTAAGAGTTACCAGTTTATTCCAATCAAGATGGCTTCAGGTGTGCCATAATTTTGTCATAAGTAAGACTGTTAGCGCTCTAGTTGTTCTTTTGAACACTCTGGGAAGATGCAGTAGAACACAAAGGAATCAACTGACAGTCTCTGCCCTTGTTGGATGTACATGTTTTACTGAGAATGTCAGACTTCATTCTCACATGACTGAGAAAGATAATGTGAATTTACAGAAAATATGCTCTCATTTTAGCTTCTGGAGCACCTTCCAAAACTGTATGGGACAAGCATGTGAAAATAGTTTTCTCTCAAACATGATTCATGATATCCCAGCAGAAGGTTTTTCACAGGGTAAAATCACCTTAGAACACACCACAATTCCTGAAATTAGTATGGTACCATCAACAAATGAATTCTAATGTAACTAAAGTCTGTTATCACCCTTTATAGTTCTCCTTTTGGTAACCCTCAAAATCTTTGATTCACTACAATGCATTTCAATGGGGTACTATCATTTATATTGGTCCCAAGATGGCTGCCAGCAATTCCAGGATGAAGTGCTGACAGCCAATCAGATCTCACGATGACATGTGTGGTTAGGCTCCGCCCAGATATTGATGTGTTTTCTTTTTCAAATTTCTCAGGAACTACTGAACGGATTTACACCATTTAACAAAAAGGGTTCTTTCTGAACCAAGAACTACCTCTTTGCCAAATTTGGTGTAATTCCATTCAGCAGTTCGGGCTGTAGCCGTGTCTAAAGTTTCCTATGGAAAATTGCATGGGGAAAACATGTTTTGGGACCCCCCTTTTTTCTCGGCCCCCGCTTGCCGAATCACGCCGAAACTTTCAGGATAGGAGCAGACCGGAGCGCCCCACGAGTTTTGAAAATTTCGCGAAGATTCATCAACCGGCGCCAAAGTTATTGGAAATAGAATGTTGTGAATTTCCTATGGAAAATAGGTCCTAACTATAACTACCTACTGGCGACCGCCAGTAGGTAATATACATACATACATATATATATATGTACTCCAATCACCACTTGCTGCTGCCGAACACTTCAACAAAACGGGTGCCTCCTCGGGTGAAAGTGGCTTTCACAATTCATTTTTGAAAACAAGGATAGGAGCACTCACGGGTCTTTCTTGCTTGATTTATTGACGCCAACAGACGCGTTTCAGCACACTTGCTTTTTCAATGTTGGTTGCATCAATACAGGACACATGACCGAGTTTTTAAATGCATTCTGGTAGTTTCCTATTGGACAGCTGCTTAAATAAGCACAGATAGAAAGTTCACATTATTTAATCAGCATGCATGATTCTCCTCGCTCGTAAAAGTTTCAATCCTCTGGTAAGTATTTTCATTTTGGTAATTTACGAGCACAACACCTTTGGAGAAATCGTCAAGTCTTTTTATAAATCACAATCCAGTTACCCTCGTTTTTGCCAATATTTCCATATTGCACATAGTAAACCTGCTGGCATCGGTACTGGTTACCTTTTGCTCCTCATTTAGTAATGGAAACTCTGTGTTTAGCAGGTTTATTGGGCTTTCAGGATCAGGCGGTTCTGGCAGTCACAATATAATTATGTACTCCAATCACCACTTGCTGCTGCCGAACACTTCAACAAAACGGGTGCCTCCTCGGGTGAAAGTGGCTTTCACAATTCATTTTTGAAAACAAGGATAGGAGCACTCACGGGTCTTTCTTGCTTGATTTATTGACGCCAACAGACGCGTTTCAGCACACTTGCTTTTTTCAATGTTGGTTGCATCAATACAGGACACATGACCGAGTTTTTAAATGCATTCTGGTAGTTTCCTATTGGACAGCTGCTTAAATAAGCACAGATAGAAAGTTCACATTATTTAATCAGCATGCATGATTCTCCTCGCTCGTAAAAGTTTCAATCCTCTGGTAAGTATTTTCATTTTGGTAATTTACGAGCACAACACCTTTGGAGAAATCGTCAAGTCTTTTTATAAATCACAATCCAGTTACCCTCGTTTTTGCCAATATTTCCATATTGCACATAGTAAACCTGCTGGCATCGGTACTGGTTACCTTTTGCTCCTCATTTAGTAATGGAAACTCTGTGTTTAGCAGGTTTATTGGGCTTTCAGGATCAGGCGGTTCTGGCAGTCACAATATAATTATGTACTCCAATCACCACTTGCTGCTGCCGAACACTTCAACAAAACGGGTGCCTCCTCGGGTGAAAGTGGCTTTCACAATTCATTTGTGAAAACAAGGATAGGAGCACTCACGGGTCTTTCTTGCTTGATTTATTGACGCCAACAGACGCGTTTCAGCACACTTGCTTTTTTCAATGTTGGTTGCATCAATACAGGACACATGACCGAGTTTTTAAATGCATTCTGGTAGTTTCCTATTGGACAGCTGCTTAAATAAGCACAGATAGAAAGTTCACATTATTTAATCAGCATGCATGATTCTCCTCGCTCGTAAAAGTTTCAATCCTCTGGTAAGTATTTTCATTTTGGTAATTTACGAGCACAACACCTTTGGAGAAATCGTCAAGTCTTTTTATAAATCACAATCCAGTTACCCTCGTTTTTGCCAATATTTCCATATTGCACATAGTAAACCTGCTGGCATCGGTACTGGTTACCTTTTGCTCCTCATTTAGTAATGGAAACTCTGTGTTTAGCAGGTTTATTGGGCTTTCAGGATCAGGCGGTTCTGGCAGTCACAATATAATTATGTACTCCAATCACCACTTGCTGCTGCCGAACACTTCAACAAAACGGGTGCCTCCTCGGGTGAAAGTGGCTTTCACAATTCATTTTTGAAAACAAGGATAGGAGCACTCACGGGTCTTTCTTGCTTGATTTATTGACGCCAACAGACGCGTTTCAGCACACTTGCTTTTTCAATGTTGGTTGCATCAATACAGGACACATGACCGAGTTTTTAAATGCATTCTGGTAGTTTCCTATTGGACAGCTGCTTAAATAAGCACAGATAGAAAGTTCACATTATTTAATCAGCATGCATGATTCTCCTCGCTCGTAAAAGTTTCAATCCTCTGGTAAGTATTTTCATTTTGGTAATTTACGAGCACAACACCTTTGGAGAAATCGTCAAGTCTTTTTATAAATCACAATCCAGTTACCCTCGTTTTTGCCAATATTTCCATATTGCACATAGTAAACCTGCTGGCATCGGTACTGGTTACCTTTTGCTCCTCATTTAGTAATGGAAACTCTGTGTTTAGCAGGTTTATTGGGCTTTCAGGATCAGGCGGTTCTGGCAGTCACAATATAATTATGTACTCCAATCACCACTTGCTGCTGCCGAACACTTCAACAAAACGGGTGCCTCCTCGGGTGAAAGTGGCTTTCACAATTCATTTTTGAAAACAAGGATAGGAGCACTCACGGGTCTTTCTTGCTTGATTTATTGACGCCAACAGACGCGTTTCAGCACACTTGCTTTTTTCAATGTTGGTTGCATCAATACAGGACACATGACCGAGTTTTTAAATGCATTCTGGTAGTTTCCTATTGGACAGCTGCTTAAATAAGCACAGATAGAAAGTTCACATTATTTAATCAGCATGCATGATTCTCCTCGCTCGTAAAAGTTTCAATCCTCTGGTAAGTATTTTCATTTTGGTAATTTACGAGCACAACATATAATGATATATATATATAATGATATATATTTGTATATAAGAAGCCCTGAGACCTAATAGGACATTTAGTCCTATTTCTATGTCTGTGCCCGTCCCGGTTTTTCATTCTGAAAATCTGGTCACCCTAACTCAAGGTGAGGTGGGTTAGACATTCAGAATAAAGTTAAAACCGTAATACCAGCTAAGACCAATGTCCTGTCAGTGCTTTACTTTATAAAAGAAAAGTACTTTAATACACACAAGGAAAATATACTACATATAAAACTAAGATACACAGTTAAAATCAGAAGCCTCTACACCCCTTCTGACCCCAAACAGCATTATAGTTCCTAGACGCTGAGCAGTATAAAAACACAGTTAGCATAGCATTAAACAGACTACGTTGCATAGGGTTACTCTTCAAAGCGAATGCACTGGTAACAATACTTGTATTGAAGTGATAGGGTTTCAGCAGTTCATATAAAGTCAAATTCTCCTAGTCCATCCACTGTCTCACCACCCAAAGCAGCAGAAGTGCCCACCCTTCCTTGACGAGGACACCGCTCTGGTGGTGTCAAGAGTTTGGATGAGGTACCTGGTGTCTTTGGAAAGTTAGTGGAATCCCACTAGTCCAGTAGCCACTGGGTTAGCTGTAGGAGGGTAGTGGCTGGCCAAGGTGCCAGTCAACCCTGATACCCTCCGATGGCACAAAAGAGGAGGGGACCTGTACCACAGAGCTCATTGGTCACAGTCAAGATTTCTAATAGCAGAGTACCCACTCAGAAGGTTCTATCTGCCACTAGTGCAGGACAAGGAAGGACAAAGCTGGAGAATATGCAAGTCCTAGGGCAGTGACCAAGGTTTGAAATGGTATGATCTTTAAGAGAGCACTCTTCTCCTGGCTACAGATAGTAACTATAATCACCCACAGTCTCCCACCGCACAGTGAGAGGGGATAGGGGCGAAGCCGTCTCACCTTTAATGACAACATGGGGCTTCCCCCGTGTCCCTCGATGTTGATGTGCAGCACGTTTCCTTACATTGAGCAGATGTTTGAAGTCTCATTGTGTTCCAAAGGACAGAATAGCCTCCACAAGCCGCAGACAACTGCTTCTCTGTTCCGATGCTGCTTGACAAGCTGCAGCCCAGCTCCTTCCATCAGACGGGCACGTTCATTTCACCGATAATCCGTCACAGAGGCACCTTCCCAAGTTCAAACCCTCTCCCTGGGTCTGAAAGTAGAATGGCAATCCTTTGGACTCTACTCCTGGATCTCAGCTTCCTCGACGACCCATTGTGGGTGCCTTGTCCCATTGATATTAGTTACATGTTGACTTCCTCCTCACAGAATATTCAACATGAGATTTCTACGGACCGATTAAATGAGCCTCTGTCAATCCTGATATGTGCAAGTACTCGTGTTCCCACACATATGAAAATCATGATTTTGGAGACAAACACCACACCCCGCAATTTAATCCAGGTAAATTTTGCTAGGACAAATTTGTAAAAATTTAGCATATGGAAAAATGCACAGTAAATATCATGCAAATCAGATTTTGGTGATGAAAGCGCCAAAATCTGCATGTTATTCTAATTTTTCATGGCATCTGCTAAATGTTAATCCCTGCATTGTGAGACTATATCGGGTGCAGTAAATAAAGAACCTTCCTCCAGGGCTTCCGCAATCAGGGCCTAGATGTTGCACTGTTGAAAGATATGAAATATGTGGAGCGAGTCAAACAATATACTCAAGAGTTCGTGAACACAAAAATTAGTTTGTTTGTGATATTAACATGATTTGGATTGCCTTAAATACTTTATGAAGGACAGGGGGAAATGATCTTGCGCTCAGTTGAAATCAAGATTGCAAATATGGGCCTGGAGAGAAAAAAGAGAAGTGGATGAAAAAAGAGGCACATTCAACAAACTGTGTTTGGGTAAAATCAAGAAGTAGAGAATCTGAAATATGACTTCTATTAAGTTAAAGTTCGTCCTCTATCTACAAATACCTTTGGGATTCAGGAGAAAAGTATGTCAGTCTCATAGCATATACAATCAAAAACAATAATCAGAAATATTCAAGGCGATTGGCTTATTTAGAGTTTGGCGGACTAGATACTGCATCAAAAATGTGATGGCTATCCCGTCCACCGTATTACAAGTACATTATAGCCTATGCTACTTGTAATAGTGAAGGAGTATGCCATCAGTCAAACTCTCAATAAAGCCCTAAATGCTCCTTAGTGAAAATCATTTGATCAATGTTCAACCAGATTAACAAACCTAATTTAATATTTACAGTAGAAGAAAGAGAACACAGAAGATGATATAGAACAGTTTTCAAATAATATAAAACCTCCAAAGTTAGTGCAAATGCGACACAAGTAATCAACAAATGCTTTGGAGCCGATCAATAAATATATCAAATTTCTAATGTTAGGAAATCTGCTTCATAGATTAACATGATCCACAAGCCTAGTAAACAGATATACAGCTTAAAGTATTGTCATCAGGTATCTCTCATTAATGTGAAATTAAAATCCTTTATAAAATATGAAAGAATAAATCGTATGAAGTTATCAAACAACCAAAGACCAAATAAATTCATAAAATGTTCACGCATTTAAGACAGCAAATAACAATAACACTTATGATTTTATTATGATACTATGATGAGGATGATGATATTATGATATAGTGTGCCACACAGTAGTTTGTACTGTGTCTAAGCACGGGTAGGGAATCTGCTGAGGGCAGGGCAGGCTCCTGGGCTATTGGAGGAAGCTTGGCAGCACAATTTCCACATACATTGATAAAAGAAATTAGATTTTAAAGGTGCACTAAGGAAATATTTCTCTCTGCTTGGGGTGTGTTAGGAAAGCCTTAACCCCCCACAGATGACAATGGTGGCAAAACAGGTATTTTATTCAAAACAATCTAACTAAATAGCAGTATGTATTACAGTAAGGCAGCTACACAACTCTAACTATGCAAGTTCACATTGTCTATCATTTTTCAAAATGCATACATCACCTTTCTTCACTTTAATTTTTCATTGTGCCCATCCCAAGTAGAAGCTTGTTATAATTGAGAATCTTCTTGAGGAAAGTCATTGGACAGACTACCTAATTCTTCCATGCTCAGGCCTCAGGCAGCAGTAGCGATAATACCCTAAACAAAGCTTTATCAATATGGATACAGAAATGCCTCTACATGAGTCATGATATTACAATCATAGCAAAAAGCGCCCTGTGGTATCATGGAACCAAGATTCACAATAAGCCTCCCAAATTAAGTATGAATTAGCACCAAAACATGAGCTGTAAATACATTCTGTAAATGCAATCATTTTGTCTGATGTATCAGCTTAGGTTTTTTTTAAAAATATAGACATTTTATCATTAAATAAACCATTCTTATTTGAATAATTCAATTCAATCCCCACAAACAAAAAATGGAAAGTTCATGAGAAAAAAACATTTTTCCTAAAAATACCACATTAACATTTATTTTTCACCAAGCACACACATGCACTTTAGTACTGTCACATAAGGACAAACTCTGCTTTTCATTATCAGTTATCATCACCAAATCCAGAGCTGTCCACCATACAGCATGGATTTACACCACCATTACGCCAGGAATAGCTAGAATGATGTCAAGAATGCCTCGATAAGGGCGTGGCCAGCACCATGGCGGACTAGCCGCGTTTTGCCGGAGCTCCGGCCACCCGGAACAGATCCTGACCTTTATCCTGTCTTCCAGCCACACCTGAGAGCTGAACTTGCAGGCCATATGTGCGTTAACCCCCGGCCCCGGAGAAGATGTACTCTGCGACGCCGCAACGGGGGGAAATAAGAGGCTGGTGAGATCGCTGAGAGGACGAGGCCTTGCCGACAAGATGGCCGCCTGGTCCCACCGGGGATAAAACATAACCAAAGATATCTGCTCCTCTGAGAGGGTGAGCAGTCCCCGTGCTGTACTGAAGGGGCCGCCGTCCTTACCTTCTGGGCAGATCTGGAGCAGCGAGACGGCGGAGAGAGGGGAGACGCGCTCCGAGCGCTCATAACCGGAGCGGGCGTGGCTGGGACGTTGACGGTGCGTCGCTGACTGCGCACTGGGGTGAGGCCTCCTCCTCCCTTCTCCCATTGGTCCGCAGCAGTGCGGAGGAGGGCATCGCAGTCCTGAGTGTGACAGGGGCCACCGCTGACCACGTTTCCCGGGCCGGATCACCAGGGCGATAGACCGTGAGAAGCGGCGAGCGATTATACTTGAATTGTGTGGGGCCCAAGGATTGCCGCCGGAGTTGCAGCGGCTGCCCTCCCCCCCGGCGCGGAGGGGAGTCAGACTCTCTGGTCCAGGAGCTTCCGGGAGTGGGACCCCCCCCCTGCTCTACCTTGCGACACATAAAGCCTGAGGACAGTCGGTCGCAGAGTTGGGGTGCGGGTGTGGGGGAGAGACTCATGCCGCAATAAGCAGCGCGGTGGAGCCGGACGGGAGCGGCCGCGCGGTGAAGACGGCGACCTAAGGCGTGGGTGCCAGGGCTGTGATTCCTGGGGTAACGACTGAGGGGACCTGAGATCCGTGGCCTCAGAGGAAGCGCCACTACCCATATCTTGAGCGACCGAGAGGTCTACGAGTGGCAGCCGCAAGTGGTAGCGGGTCAGATATTTATTACACTTGCTCCGCCGTTCTTTCCATGCCGATCAGAGGCGACCCTCGTGTGACGGCGGAGCCAGGTACGTTTGCATCTGTCTGGCTGTTCCTTTCGTGCCCCTGAAAGACAGTTGTGGGACCCTACCGTGGCACATAAGGCAGGCACATCGTGGGCCAGGAGGGATAGTTGGACCCCTGCTGCTGAGCGACCTGACGTGGCACTGCAGAATCAATACCCCTTGAACACCGTTACGGGAGGGGCTTGGTGGCAACCCCCTTTCCTGTTGACAAAGATATTTCTGCACCCAAGTTATACCCCCTGTGGATATTGCCCTGTGGTGCGAACTGGGTAGCCCCTCTGAACGTTGATACACTCGCTGGGGGAGTCCTTTGTCGGCGCAACCCGAGGAGACGGCGTCCACCGATAGGCTCTGTGTGTGATTATTGCACTAGAGGGGGGTGCCGTGCTCGCCTCCCAAGCGTTACTCTCTGTGATTTTGGCTGGGACATGAGTCTGTGACTTCCCCCGCTGGTGCTTTTACCCCTCGGTGGGGCAACCGACAGGAACACTTCCTTCCAGTTTAGAAAATGGCCAAAGACAAGGAACCCAAGACACACCGCCAGGGGAAAATGGACAAATATACTAAGGTTCTCCCTACACAGACGGAGCCAGAGGGAGACGCCGCGAGCGCGCCAGATAACGCAGCTATCCTCCAGGTGATTTATGCCTCAAGAGACGCCATTGAGGGTAAAATGGCGGAGATACGAACGGAAGTGACCCTCCTCCGACAAGATGTTCGTAACATTGCGGATCGTGTCACTCAGACGGAGGGCCGTATATCTGAGGTGGAAGACGCAACACATACCTCCAGGGGTGACATCAAGGAGCTGCAGGCTACTGTGAAGGAACTCGTGTGTAAGGTTGATGATGCGGAGAATAGGGCACGAAGAAATAATTTCCGTTTTATCGGAATACCTGAAGGACAGGAGAATGCCGACCCTGTCACCTTCTTGACGACATGGTTGAGAAATGCCCTCCCGGGGCCTAAGTTCTCCGCTTGCTTTCTCATTGAGCGGGCGCACAGGATGCCGGCTGCGAGACCCCCACCTGGAGCTCAGCCCCGTCCACTAATTGCCCGATTCTTAAACTATCAGGACCGAGACGCGATCTTAAGAGAAGTGCGGAAAATGGGGGAACTTAAACTGGCCAATTCCAGAGTTATGATCTTTCCGGACTATTTGAGGGAGGTACAGAAGATGCAGAGGTCCTTCGACTCCGTGAAAGTCAAACTCCGGGCCCTACGCATTCAATATATGCTTTTATTCCCAGCCAAGCTCAAGGTGATCTTTCAAGATTCGACGCAGTTCTTTCACACACCAGAGGATGCCTGGGCATGGATTGAGGAACGCCCGAGACTGGGATCGGAGGCTAGTGCTACCGCATCGCGCTCTGGAGTTCTACCACAGAGATGGGAGCCGAGACCGCAGAGGGTGAAACCGAGACGGCGTCTCACAACAAGAAATTTGAGACATTCGGGGACAACGCAGCCAGGGACACCATACCGACGGAGAGAGGCACTCCCAGCGGAGGAGCCGGGGGGAGGCTCGGGCTGCCACTGGAGACTCTACTCATGGAGACAGCACTCATGCAGATCAATCCGAACAGGACTCCCTGGAGGATACCGATGGTGACCATCCTCTACTTAGAGTTATACATCAGGCAGAGGAGTCTGAGATGACGGGCCTGGCTGTGGCACCAGATCCTCAATTACAGCAACACCACAGTGGCGAAGAAACGTAACTCATGGGCGTGAAGGAAGAACCAACCGGCGATACAGAATCGGAGAAGAGGCCACCCCTCCCAGGCCTGTGGGGGTCAAGAAAGGGACGGTGTGAACCATCTTCCCGGACTAGCGACATAATCAATCAATCAATCACGGCATTTATAGAGCGCGCTACTCACCCGGGAGGGTCTCAAGGCGCTGGGGGAGGGGGTAAGTTACTGCTCGAACAGCCAGGTCTTGAGCTGCTTCCTGAAGGAGAGATGGTCCTGGGTTCGCCGAAGGTGAGTGGGGAGGGAGTTCCAGGTCTTGGCTGCCAGGTAGGAGAAGGATCTTCCTCCGGCGGTGGTTCTGCGGATGCGTGGTATGGTGGCGAGGGCGTGGCTGGTTGATCGTAGCTGGCGTGTGGGCGTGTAGAAGGTCACGCGGTCGTTAAGGTACTTTGGGCCCAGGTTGTGGAGGGCCTTGTGTGCGTGGGTGAGGAGTCTGAACGTGATTCTCTTGCTGACGGGGAGCCAGTGCAGGTCTTTCAGGTGTCCGGTGATGTGGCTGTGTCGGGGGATGTCCAGGATGAGTCGTGCGGAGGCGTTCTGGATGCGCTGGAGTCTTTTTGAAGTTTGGCTGTGGTTCCGGCGTAGAGGGTGTTCCCATAGTCCAGTCGGCTGGTGACGAGTGCCTGGGTGACGGTCTTCCTGGTTTCAGTGGGGATCCATCTGAAGATCTTGCGGAGCATGCGCAGGGTGTTGAAGCATGAAGATGAGACGGCGTTGACTTGTCTGGTCATCGACAGGGAGGAGTCCAGGATGAAGCCCAGGTTGCGTGCGTGGTCCGTTGGCTTGGGCGCGGTGCCCAGGGCCGGGGGCCACCAGGAGTCGTCCCAGGCGGAGGGTGATGAGCCCAGGATGAGGACTTCCGTCTTGTCTGAGTTCAGTTTAAGGCGGCTGTTCCTCATCCAGTCGGCGACATCTCTCATCCCGTCGTGTAGGTTGGCTCTGGCGGTGGTGGGGTCGTTGGTGAGGGAGAGGATCAGCTGGGTGTCGTCGGCGTAGGAGATGATGTTGAGGTTGTGTTGGCGTGCGATGGCTGCGAGGGGGCTCATGTAGACGTTGAAGAGGGTTGGGCTGAGTGAAGATCCTTGTGGAACGCCGCAGATGACTTCGGTGGCTTCGGATCTGAACGGGGGAGGCGGACTCTCTGGGTTCTACCGGCGAGGAACGAGATGATCCATTCCAGTGCTTTCTCTCGGATTCCGATGTTGCTGAGGCGCTTCACTAGGGTGCGGTGGCAGACGGTGTCGAACGCCGCGGAGAGGTCCAAGAGGATGAGGGCAGCTGTTTCCCCGTTGTCGGTTAGGGTTCTGATGTCGTCGGTGGCTGCGATAAGGGCGGTCTCGGTGCTGTGGTTGGCCCGAAACCCGGACTGCGAGGGGTCGAGGGATCCATTCGTCTCGAGGAAGGCGGCAAGCTGTCTGTTGGCGGTCTTCTCGATGACTTTGGCCGGAAACGGAAGGAGCGAGATGGGACGGTAGTTCTTGAGGTCGGTGGGGTCCGCCGTTGGTTTCTTCAGGAGGGCGGTAAGCTCGGCGTGCTTCCAGCTCTCCGGGAAGGTGGCGGTGTGGAAGGAGGAGTTGATGATGTCCCGGAGATGGGGTGCGATGGTGGCGTCGGCTTTGTTGAAGACGTGGTGTGGGCAGGGGTCGGTTGGTGATCCGGAGTGGATGGAGTTCATCGTGCGGGTGGTGTCTTCGGTGCTGATCGGGGTCCAGTTGCAGAGGGTGGTGGTGGCGGGCGTTGGTTCGGCGGTAGGGTGCGTGGTTTGTGCGTCGAAGCTGTTATGTATGTTGGTGATCTTGCGGTGGAAGAACGCGGAGAGTGAGTTGCAGAGGTCTTGCGAGGGGGTGATGTCGTTGTTTCCGGCGCTGGGGTTGGAGAACTCTTTGACGATGCTGAAAAGTTCCTTGCTGTCATGGGCGTTGTTGTCCAGTCGTTCTTTGAGTGCCGACTTCTTGGTGGCACGGATCAGCTGGTGGTGTTTGCGGGTGGCGTGTTTGAGGGCGGTCCTGTTGTCTGTGGTCTGGTCGAGTCGCCAGGTTTTCTCGAGAGTGCGGCAGTTCTTCTTGGATTCCTTGAGTTCGTTGGTGAACCAAGGGGTTTTCTTGCTTCCGGGTCTGCTGGGAGGGTTTTTAGTGGTGCGAGGTCGTCGGCGCAGGCGGTCAGCCACTTGGCGAGGTTGCTGGCTGCTTCGTTTGGGTCCGTTGTGTTGGTGGGTGTGTTCTGGCTGAGGGAGGCGGTGAGCTGCTCGGCGGTGATCTTGCTCCAGCTCCGGCGGGGAGCCTGTTGCGGGTGGTGGTGGGTCGCAGTCTTTCTGAAGCTGAAGTGGACGCAGCTGTGGTCGGTCCAGTGGAGTCCGGTGGCGTGGCTGAAGGAGATGTGCTTGCTGGACGAGAAGACGGGGTCAAGCGTGTGGCCGGCGTAGTGGGTGGGCGTGTTCACCAGTTGCTTGAGTCCGAGGTTGGCGAGGTTGTCCAGCAGGGCGGTGGTGTTTCTGTCGTTGTTGTTCTCCAGGTGGAAGTTGAGGTCCCCTAGGAGGATGTAGTCGGCGGAGGGCATGGCGTGCGGGCTGATGAAGTCTGCGATGTCTTCGCTGAATAGTGTGCGTGGTCCCGGGGGTCTGTAGATGAGGGTGCCTCGGAGGGTGGTCTTGGGGTCAGTGTGTATCTGGAAGTGTAGGTGTTCGGCGGCGGTGAAGGTCTCGTCGGAGTTAGTCGAGATGCGGATGGTGCTCTTGTGTACGATGTACATATCCTTTGTAGTTTTGGTTGCTATTTGGGGATAGGGGGAGGGGAAGGGAGGGGGCGACAGACACCTCATTGGACACCTATGCTTGTTGTCATGTTGGCGATTATGGGGTTAAGTATAGGACATATGAGGATGTGGGGTGGGGGGAATAGACAGGGGGAGGGAGGGGAGTTTGGGGGTTTTCGAGTTAAAGTTATTTGTAGCTCTGTGCAGGGACTGATAAGGGGCGTTTGCAGTATTGACACTTGCCATCTACGACCACATCATGGCACTGCAGAACAATGACATATATTCAGTCCTCTCCTGGAATGTCAATGGATTGGGGGATAAAATAAAGAGGGGCTTAGTCTCGGCATACATTAAAAGGTTGAAACCTGAGATCATATTCTTGCAGGAAACACATTTGAAAGGTACTCAGTGTAGGTTCCTGGGTAGAGGAGCTTACCAGACACTGGCACATGCTGGCTTTTCCTCCGGGGCAAGGGGGGTTGCCATTTTAATAAAGAAAACCCAGCCCTTTAGAATTGAACGCACATGGACAGACCCAAATGGGACCTTTGCAGCAGTGAAAGGCGTATGGAATAGGAGTGACATTACTCTCATAAGCGTATATGCTCCCCCAAGACTACAAAAGCAGACGTTAGACAAACTGGCAGGTATTCTCTTGGAGGCAGACTCTAGTACCCACCTTGTAGGAGGAGACTTTAATGACGTGATGGATCCTAGATTAGATTGTACAACTGTCCCTCCTGCAGGGTTTAGCGAAACACAATTTAAGAGATTCACGGACACTCTAGCACTAACGGACTTATGGCGAAGGCACCATCCAGTTACTAGGGCGTATTCCTTCTATTCCGGAGCTCATAAAACCTTTTTGAGATTAGACTATATCCTGGCCCCGGCGGGAGAAGTGAAGGAGATTCAAAAGGCAGAATATTTAGCATGAGGCCTCTCAGACCACTCGCCCCTCTGGCTAACGGTGGGGAGAGATAAAACACGTTCGGGCAATGAATGGAGGCTCAATGCCTGGGAACTTAAGGATCCTAAGGTAGCCCAAGAAATTAGAGTAGATACGGAACTCTACTTCAGGGAATATGTAGGTTCTGTGGAATCGGCTATAACACTTTGGGAGGCCTATAAGACGGTCTTAAGAGATAGGGCCCAAAACATAATAGCCCATAAAAAAGGCCAGGCAATGAGAGATATTGCTGAGATTGAATCCAGGCTCCTCCAGTTAGAAATGCAGGCCCTCACAAGTGAAGATCCCGCACTGCTACGGAGAATGAGAACCCTTCGCCAGGAATACCTGGCCAAGGCTAGGGATGATGCGAAACAGGCAATCAACACCTTTATGATGTGGGAGACAAGACGGGTAGGCTGCTGGCATGGCTTAGCAAAAAAGAACTGGAAAGTAGGTGGGTCACCCAAATTGATACTGATGATGGCCAGAGACACGTGACCCCCAGCGCGATAGCCAATGCCTTTGCTAATTATTATGAAGCATTTTATACTAAGCGCCCCCTTGCGGGACCAATACAGATTGAAAGATATTTGGAGGAGATAGAGGTCCCTGGCTAGGCATAGAAGACGCCCGAACGTTGGAAGAAGAGATAACGCTTGAGGAAATAGGAGCAGCTATTAGTTACCTGAAGTCCGGGAAAGCCCCGGGTCCCAACGGACTACCAACAGAACTCTTTAAACAAAATGCTGCATTATTGAGCCCTCATCTGCTGAACCTTTACCTGGAGGCACG
Source organism: Calotriton arnoldi (assembly GCA_963921515.1). Lineage (NCBI taxonomy): Eukaryota > Metazoa > Chordata > Amphibia > Caudata > Salamandridae > Calotriton > Calotriton arnoldi. The sequence goes on along the minus strand of CAWUFW010022481.1, from coordinate 22,038 downwards.
AAAAGTGGGCAGCCTACCGAAAGACCTCCGAACTGACACAATAGTGGTAATACATAAGAAAGATAGACCGCCACAGAAGTGCAGTTCGAATCGCCCCATCTCGCTTCTAAACATAGAGACAAAGATACTGGCTCGTATTCTCACTGGTAGGCTCACAACAGTCATATCCAGTCTCATCCACTGGGACCAATCTGGCTTTATGCCAAGGAGGTCCACGAGACTAAACCTGCGGAGAGTCCATAATTGGCTTGAGGTAGCTAGTATTAGGGCAGACCCGCATTTAATATTGTCACTTGATGTTGAAAAAGCTGTTGACACCATCCACTGGCCTTATCTCAAGTCGGTGTTGGAAAAGCTTGGTTTCGGTCCCAAATTCAGGCAATGGATAACCCTTTTATACGAGAAACCAATGGCCCGGGTACAGGTAAACGGAGTGATTTCTGGGGAATTTCCAGTAGAGCATGGGACAAGACAAGGATGCCCTCTGTCCCCCCTCCTTTTTGCTCTTGTATTGGAGCCTCTTGCGTGTGTTATTAGAGCACATCCGGATATGACTGGATTTCGGCGTAAAGGCACTGAGTCCATCGATGAACGAATATCATTATACGCAGATGACATTCTTCTCTATGTCACGAACCCCGGGACAATGCTCCCACGGATACTGGACAGTTTCGGCAGCTATGGCAGACATGCCGGATATAAAATTAATTGGCAGAAATCCTGTTTATATTCGGCGAATCGGGGATGGGGACCTCTCGAATGTGTGAGCCAGCTCCAGGTGGAACAACATGGGATGTGGTATTTGGGCATTTACGTGACCACTGACCGACAGGAGGCCCTGAATCGCAATCTCTATAGAGTCCTCAGAGAATTCAAAATAGATATTGAAAGGTGGAAAACGTTGCCTCTGACACGGTTTGGCAGAGCCGCCCTATATAAAATGGTAGTATTACCTAAATTTCTTTACATCCTCCAGAATACATATTGCCCAATCCCAGAGGACGTTTTTGTTAAGATAGATGATGCTTTGCGTACATTCCTCTGGGACGGGAGGCCCCCGAGAGTGGCCTTAGCCACTCTGCAACGTAACCAGTACAATGGTGGAATATCGCTACCAGATGTTAGAGCCTACTATTGGGCCTCCCATCTGATAGTGATTAATGAATGGGAACACATGCCTTGTGATCACCCTACCTATGCGTTGGAGTGCACGCAATTTGACAAATACCCACACACCCACTATCTTTATGGAGGAAGGGGAGTTGCGAAATTATTAGCAGCTACACAGGTGGTGGTTACCGCTTGGAAAAAAGCAGAAAGACAAATCAAATGGACCAACGTCATTACTAGAGAAACCCCTCTCTGGGTGGGAAGGAGAGGCACAACGCATAGACATGGAGAAGCTCCCTGAATATGCCCCGTTCGAGGGTAGACTCCTTATGGGCGAAATCGCAGAAAAAGCAGTATCCTGGACGTACAAGACCATAATAAATAATCAGCCAGACACACTCCTGAAACTTAGGGCTAAATGGGAATCTGAGTTGGGGGCCCTTGATGATGTAGACTGGGAGACTGCGTTGATGCACCCACGGGAAGTGGCCATTAAATCAAGGCTCAGACTTATTCAATTTAAATACCTGCACAGGGCTTATTATGACAGATCTCGTCTGCATAGAATAGGAAGGGCAGAAACCCCTAATTGCCTCAGATGTAACGAAGAATCCGGGACCTATTTTCATACAATATGGGAGTGCCGGGAAATACGTGTTTACTGGGAGAATGTAATGACTGAGATGGAGGCCGTTTTGGGCGATGAGATACCTAGAGATCCCAAATTTGTGTTATTGGGCATTCATACCGAGGTAGACCTCCCGAAGACTAAGCTATTACTAACTAATCTCGGCCTGGTGGTTGCTAAAAGAGATCTGGCACGTAGGTGGGGATCGACGCAGGGACCCGCATTAGATGAATGGAAAAAGGGAATGGATATGTATATGTCAGGAGAAAAGACTACTTATGAGGCATGGGGATGCCCCAAAAAGTTCCAGAAAATATGGAGTCCGTGGATACATTATTATGGCCTCGAGATGGAAGTTTCGCAAATAGTCACCCAATCATAGATTCATGAAAATGCCCGGGTGGAGGGGGGTGGAAACTGAGACGAGGGGGATTTGAGAAGTATCAAACCCTGATTTATGTATCACTTCTGCAATTGTTAATGCCTCTACATGAAAATGTTATTAAGAATTCGCTTTCACTACCTACAAATGTTAATTGTATTAATGTTGAATTAAAAAAAATGTTAAATAAAGAAATTTATTTTAAAAAAAGAATGCCTCGATAAGTCATGGATGGACATCCCCTGCGCGACGGCCACCATCATGTGATGGACAGCCACATCTTTGTGAATTATTACCCTTATGCCAGGACCACTATAATGCCATGGGTAGCCTGAAATATGTCAAGATTTCCCCCATTACATCAAGGATGAGCACTGGTATGCAGAGGATAACACATTTTGACAAGGATGGGCACCATTAATCCAGAGCTGCCATTATGCCAGGGATAGCCATAATTATGTCAAAAATTCCAACGGTGTGTCAAGGATGGTCACGATTATCCCATGGCCACCACCACTCTGTCAATATCCATTTTTATGGAAAGAATGCACACAATACATCAGAGATGGTTCATAATATTCCCAGGAATAGCCAGAAATATGTAATGAATGCCCACAATTTGTCACATATGGGCCAAGACTATACTGTGGATAGCCGGAATCCTGCCAAACAGGCCAAAAATATCTTAATGATGTGCCACTATCATGCGAGGGATAGCATGAAAGTTGTCAAGAATGCCCACAACATTTCCTTGATGGGCCACAATAATGCAAAGTATAAGCAGAAATATGTCATTAATGCCCATAATACATCAATGGTGGGCCACCGCTATGACAAGGATAGCTAGATTGTTATGACGAATGCCCATACTTTGTGAAAGATGTTCATCGTAACAGACACCCAGCACTATCCATGCCCCACCTCACTCCCACAAAGACACACCGACCTTTTGACACACACTGCTCATTCATTCATTGAGACATTAGCATGCATACACATACAGGCACATGCACACATATAAACATGTATACCTACATGCACACAAGCTAGCACAGCCCATTCTCCACCCTCACAAGATACCTTTTGACATCCGGTAGCACTGAAAGTGGTCTTCTTCTGCTTTTGATTCCGGGCCAAGCGGGAGGAAGACCCCAGCAGGTCAGGCAGAAGTTCTGCTTCTCCTTCTAAGGTCTCTGTTTGTTGTTGGCTATCCCTGACAACTAGTCTCTGAAAATCGGCAGAGCAGTAAGAGACCTCTGTGAGGGTCAGTGCTTGGTCCTGACTTCCAAGCAGTTAATGCTGCGGTCTGGTTTGTAACATGCACACTTCATATGGATAAATGGTTGTTCCTCAGCCAGCCTACGTCTACATGCAACACACACCTCAAAGGCAGATTTTAACTAATATGATGATGAGCTGGGTATAGGTCCTTATGGTAACTCATGCCTGAATTAGTGACTACTGGAAATTAGTGAAACCCTTCCTCAAATGCCCTAATGGACCAGCCTTCACTGGTGTAAAAAAGATTTAAGGATAAAAGTAACAGCCTATAAGGGGGAAGTGGACCAGTCCTGTTGTTGGAGGAGCAATGGCGTAGTATTCAATGTAGTACACAACGTAATGGATGCAGCTGAGTGGCCGCAAGGGAACATTATTACAAAACAATTGGAGCCATGGTCAGGCACATCCCCATCCCTTATAATGTGTTACTTTGAAGTAAGCAAGAGTCAAGGGGGCTGTATGCATGTTCAATAACCAAACAGCAAATAAGTGAAAATGGAAGCAAGAGTGAATGCCTTTCAAAAAGGATCCTGGCTTGGGTATAAGTTTCTGATCTAATAATCCTCCTGTTGCTGGGGGTGACTGGTGTGGGGTAGTGTGAGTTTTTTAGGGGGTTCGAGCACACAAAGAATATGGTTGAATTCTGCAAGGTTTTGGTCTCCAATTTGTTAAAAAAAAAGGTTGAATCTTTAGCAAGATGTAGCTCACACAGGTTGGTAACTTTAATGTGGGCAGTACTGGTCAAACTCGATGGAGGTCCTTCTGGATTTGATTGATAAAGATGTGTCTAGTCCCATGTTCCAAGGCCACATGCAGGAGGGGAGTGATGAGCATGTGCTGAGACCTGTAGTACTCCCCTCTCTTCTATTATAAGGTGCTGCACTTCACACAGATTTTTCTTGTTCTTTTCAGGCCTCAGCAACCAGATTCCTTCTAAAGCTCGTTCTGAAGATGCAGGCACACGCTCCTATGCCAAAGTATTCCTTTCTAGAGGTTGGTGTAGGCCATTTCCTCACAAAATTATTTTGAGAAGTTAAGGCAAACAACTCTTAATTCATTGTACAGCTCTATCTGTTTTTCTTGTTTTTGCAACTCTGGCAATGTAATTTCTGGATATAAAGCGGTGCTCAACTATCACTCTACAGGCACAGAAGGCTGATAACTCAACAGCATTATCAAGGCTTGGCAGGATATGTTTTCGAGACTTTAGATCGGTTAATGTATAAAGTTGTCCTTGTGAACCCAAGGGGGGATTTTATGGAGAAATGACTAATTGACAAAGGAATATGTGGTAAACAAACCATGGGCTTTCCAACAGGATGTTCTCCTTTGGAAAATATTGTGTGTTTAACATTATGACATTTAGTCAGGAGCACATGCAAGAACCCTCTGCCCCCACTCTAAATGTCTGTGGAAAAAAATGAAGAACATGGAAAATATATTCCTTTTGAATATTGGAGAAAATGTCCCAAAATCATGCATTACAGAAAACATGAGTGCAAGTTTGACTAATATGTGATTATTTCCTGTATCTGCAACCACAGACATAAGACTGGTTTTATTCTCCTTACCAAGCTTCTTAAGATAGTGAAATACTACTGTTTGTAAACACGTTTCAGTCTATTTTATATTGTTAGTTTTTATTTCCAGATAAATTTACCCTGCTTCAGAACTCACTTAAAGCCATCACAAAAAGTAGCAGAAACTTTCTTAAAGCAAAGTAGCAGATAATCAGATCACTTGACACCCCTGTCACAACAATGGGGAAGTAATAAATAAATACTACATTAAGAGCTTTCAAGAGTTTGAGGAGATCTTAAGAGCTGTGAAAATGAGCCCACTGAACAACACTAACTCTATGCCCTCATCCAATGCAATCTTCAGTGTAGTCAGAACAACGTGCTTGACGCAGGACCACTGTGTATCCTGTTTACTGGACAAGTTGGCACCACTCAGAACAAGAAAATAAAAGCTGGAGAGGGCGTGGGCGACAAGATGGCCGAATAAGACATGCTTTTCGGCAATCCAGCTGGTGACAGGGAGATCCGCCGTAATCCTGCGATGCAATACTTGCACCAGCCCCACAATCAGCGCCATGACCAGGTGATTCTCCCTGGGATGGTCAGAAACGAGGAATGGACCCCCTACTCCCAGTAGAGGAGGAGAGATTGCAACGAGACTGTGGAGGTGGAGGCGCCATCTTGTGCGGACTGAAGGCGGACCCGTGATCCGACAGGAAGCGGTACGGTGAGCACTGGGGACCCCTACATGGCACGGAAGTTCTGCCACCGACGGGAGGGACAGGCTTTCCCATCCAAGGACCCCCCTCGAGGATCGCATGGGAGACCAGGCTCTCCCCGCGTGCATGGCTGTAAGGAAGTTGGACGGGGAGTCAGACCCATCTCGGCTGTGCTATAGAGGAGGCTGAGAAGAGGAGCCCAACCCGGCGGGGTCGAGTGCTGCTCAGAGAAGTGAGAGGTGAACCTCCGCGGGATGGCAGAGTTTTTCCGATGTCCGGAGACACCTGTTGCGGGAGTGCGGCTGCCCTCCTGGACCCTAACGTGGCCGAGGGGCGCAGAGCTGGAGAGCTCGGTGGACCAGCAGAGAACGCAAGAAGGAAAGCAAAGGATCGGGAAGCGGCCGCGCTCCGGGTTGTGGTCCATCTGAGCCCTGCAGCTGATCTGGGCGGCGGGGGACACGGCCTAGGATCCCTTCATGAGAGGTAGGCCCGGGCTGAATAGGCTCCACAGTGTGCCCGAGGCCTACCGAGGACACAGGAGGATCTGGACTCATCTGTTTTGGAGCAAGGGGGCACACCAGCACATGACTGCTCCTGAGGGACAACGGCGCGAAGACACAGCTTGGACACTGCAAGGGACGAGAGCACCAGAAAGTAGTACAGCATGTTACTACGCATGCTATCACATCGCGTTCCTTTACAACGCGGTCGTTACCACGACAGCGTTGTTAGAACGCAATACCTTTACAACGCAAGTCATTAGATCGACTTGCAGTAGGGGGCGCGCTGGACTTAGAATAGTATAATTTACTATTCCAACTCCAGCCTGCGCAACAGTAGGGAAGGTGTTGGAATAGTAAATTATACTATTCCTTATGTTAGAGCACCCCCTACAGCAAGTCGATCTAATGACTTGTGTTGTAAAGGCATCGAGATTTCTAACAACGCAGTCGTTGTAACAACCGCGTTGTAGACGAACTGCGATTTGATGACTGTGTTGTAAACGCTGTCTCCCGTGGACACCTCATCTGCCGGGGTTGCTGGCAGGCTTGACTCCTTGCTGGTCACAAACAGGAGCGGCCACTCCAGACAAGCGGACACCAGTTCCCTTGACGCTAGAGATATGGCCTGCTGGTGAGTGGGAGACACTGCAGGGGAACAGAAACCGTGGGCAATTAGAATGAGGATCACCTGATTTCCGGACCCCTAGGGGGAGTGAGCCAGGGGGGTTGTCCTTTAACCAAGTGCCTCCTGAGCCTAAAACCAGAGGCAGAAGACCAAGCTCCCTTGTTCAAGGAATGGGACACAATAGAAAACGGAGGACTCACGAGTAAAGACCCATATTAGCCCGGACGCCTAGAGTGTTAAACAGGCGAGGAGTGACCCGAGATCAGTGGAAAGACCACTCAAGACCCAGAATCACTTATAAGGGGCCAAGCCAACATGGTGAAAGATAAAAGCAACCGAGTGAGGCCAACAAGATCCTAAACTATGCGCAGCTCCTACCCCAGGGATCAGACCAGCAGGAAACAAGTATAGAGAAACATGGGGATGAGGCAGCGAACTCTACTCAGCGGGACCCTACCCTAACGGATATCATGGCTGAGATCCAGTCTACCAGAGATAACATGGTGAACAGAATAGACGCAGTAGCCATTGACGTCAACTTGTTACGATGTGACCTACGTAAGGTCTCTAATAGGGTCACCACAAACGAGCACCACGTGGAAGTCCTCCAAACAGAGGTTAAATCACTGAGGGAAACGGTGATATACTTACAGAGAAAGGTAATCAAACTCGATGACCAAGCGGAAGATCAGAAGGGACAGCCGAGAAGGAACAACCTGAGATTCATGGGATTCCCGGATTGCTCCGAGGGCCCTTCAGCTGAGCTGTTTCTGGAGGATTGGATCACTAAGGTCCTTGCCCCTAAGAGGATGTCCACATTTTTTAACATTGAAAGGGCTCATAGGGCACTGGTCCCTCCGCCACGGCTTGGAGCCCCACCGCGAGCCATCATAGCCCGATTCTTTAACTATTGGGATAGGGGCGTGATCCTGCAGGCAACTTGCACCAGAACATCCTTGCTATTTGAGGGTCACCCGATCGCAATCTACCCTAACTACACGCAATGTGTACAAGACCAAAGGAGGACATTCATGGCGGTCAAGAGACGATTACGAGATGGCGGGATAAAGTATAGCCTTCTTTTTCCGGCCAAACTGCAGGTCGAACACAAATGCAAAACTGTATTCTTCTTCTCTGCGTTGAAGGTATCTGAATGGTTGGACGCCGTGGGAGGGCCAGACGCCTACCAGGAAGGACTCACAATCCGGAACATCCAAATCAACAAATTCTTCGGATCACCTCACCGGACGAGGTCGGCTGCCTCAGAGGACACAGGGGAAAGATGCCAGCAATCTGGGTCAGGTCCGTGTGTGCCCCAATGGAACACTACAATTAACAGAGGAGGTGTCTCAGGACTTGCTGCTGGACTCTAACGCTTCTCGAGATACTGCCAGTTGAAAGAGAAGGTGTGCGACCACCCCCTAGACCACTCAGATAAGTACTTTGAGGGGTTTGATTTCAGATTGTGTTATATGTGGGGAAGCCTATAAGTTATTGATTCCCTGTTGGCGGCAAGGAGACCTCGCCCCCTTTAGAGGCTGAGACCCGTACGGGGAGCTGGAGGCCTTGGCCTCGCATCCCAGTGACTGCTCTGCCACTGGCAACGCGCTCACTATTGGGGACATGGCTACTGCATAATAAAAGACCAGAGAACATTTAGCTCAATGATATGGATAATGATGCAGTGGATAGTTATTGTTTTGGGGAAACCTGGGGGAGGGGAATTCGGATTCTAGCTCTCCACAGTACGGGGAGGGATGGACCTGCACCACTGCCCAGGGGTAGGGGAGAGGTAGGGCTTAAACCAGTTGATTGTGTTTTGCAAAGGTTCGGGTGGGGTTCGGGGATTCCATGCATGAAGGTTAGTCTAGCGCAAGAAGTTTACCTTTGAGGAGGGGGAAACTTTGGGAGAAAAGAGATCACGCTGAAAATTGGTCAATATGGTTTCCCCCATGATGAAAATGCTTACCTGGAATGCACGAGGTATAGCAATGTTCGAAAAATGGAGACAAGTGTTTGCCTATCTGAAAAGATACAGAATATCCATAGCATGCCTACAGGAAACTCATGTCTGGGGTAATACACTACCCTTTCTAAGATGCAGATAGAGATGTCAGATATACGCCACTTCATATTCAGGGTTTGCACGTGGGGCCCTCATCTGGGTGGCTCCTGGGGTCCCATTCCAACACCTACACCACTTGACAGACTCAGAGGGACGCTACGTGATTTTGCATGGCAAGCTCGATGGTCGAGAGGTATGCCTCATTAATGTATATGCTTCTAACTCCAATTGCCCCGGTTTTTTCCCTGCCGTGGTAGCCGCAGCGACCCCATATCTGGGGGCTGGAGTGGTTATGATGATGGATGTTAACTGTGTGATGGATGGTACACTAGACCGTGAGCCCCCCCGACAGAATACCAAACCGGGGATGATAGAAGCCCATTGGGACATCCTACTGGGGATGCGTTTATGGGATGTACGGAGGGTAAGGTACCCGGACCGAAGAGTATTTTTCTGTCATACACCGGCAACTAACACATTTAGCCAACTAGATCAGTGCTTTTTATCAATGGACCTGGTTCCTGACGTAGAAGAAATAGCCTACCTGCCTAGATATCTCTCGGATCACTCCCCAGTGCTGCTTACTCTTGGTACTAAGCAACACCGACTGGCGATACCCACATGGAGGTTACAGGTTGAAGTGCTCACGGACCCACCTTTTGCTGCGACAATTGAAGAAGAGCTCTCCAGATATTTTGAGGAGAACTGGGGGTCGGCGTCCACGAGGGCGACGGAGTTGGAGGGTATGAAAGTGGTGATTAGAGGGGTCTGTATAAAGACATTGTATGGAGCGCGCCACCAGCTTGAGAGGGATATACAGGTACAATAAGGGAAACTGGGGGACATAGAGGCAAGCCTACCCACAACCCCCCATCTCATGGACGAATGGTGACCAGCCCGCAGGGTATTATTGGGATCCCTGTGCCGCCTGGAAATATTTAATTATACAGTGTACAGGCATCGCTTGCATATGGAGGGAGATAGATCAGGGGCTTTACTTGCTAAATTAATAAGGGGAGAAACACCAGTATCTCCCATAACGCAAATGCAGTCGGTAGATGGGACCATGGTATATAACCAAACGGCGATCTTTGGTATTTTAACGGATTACCTAGCTAAGATATCTACAAACAACTTTCCCCACCACAGGGGCGTATTGAGGATTTTCTGGCCACCCTGGATCTGCCCCGGTTAGAGAACGAGGCGAGTATGTGTTAGATTCCCAGATCACTGAAGAAGAGCTAACGGAAGCCATACGAGGTTTAAAACCAGCTAAAAGCACAGGGAGCGACGGTTTCCTGTCTGAGTTCTATAGGAGGTTCGCACCCTTATTGATGGACTGTCTAATAGAGGTATACAATGAAGCCCTAAAAACACAGGCCCTACCGGCCTCTATGAGGGAGGCCCTGGTGGTCTAGATCCCCAAAGTAGACAGAGACCCCCAGTTGCCGAGTTTATATCGACCGATTTCACTTTTAAACTTAGATATGAAAATCCTGAGCGGGATACTGGCGGCTCGACTTTTGCCACATATGCCTTACCTGATACATCCAGACCAGGCCGGATTTATCCCCAAACGTAGCACTGCCCATAACCTACGGAGGCTAGCACACATATGGCATTCTCCATCCCTGGAAAGAGAGCATCACGCTTTGGGGCTGCTGGACATAGAACAAGCTTTTGAATCAGTGAATTGGTCCTATATCTGGGAGGTTCTGCAAGTAATGGGGGTGGGGTTCCTTAAATGGTTACAACTGATGTATATCGCCCCCCACGCCAGGGTACGAGTGAGAGGCATGATCTCGAAGGCCTTTGTGCTGAGGTGGGGCACCAGAAAGTGGTGCCCGCTGTTGTCGCTTCTTTTTGCGATGGTGATGGGTAGGTGGGGGATCCTGCTGGGCGACACTAATCATGTGGTCTCTATGTACGCAGATGATACCTTGGTGTATATTCAGCAACCAGGGCAGGCGGTCCCTATATTATTAGTACGGCTCCCAGTTTTATGGTATTTATTTTTTTAACATTTCCGTCTGTATTTATCCATATTTATTTTTTGGTCATTTTATCTGTATTTATCCACATTTATTTTTGTTGCAAGCAAAAAAAGACGCTGCAGCTAGTATTTTTTCACATTTATATAAATAGACAATGCGCACTTGGTTGTTATAGGTTTAGATAGATTTATGTAGATGGGTAAATAGGTTACTGCTTTTAACAAAGCGATCCTTTTGTTACTTGCAGTTCATAAATGGTAATCCTTCTAGTATAGCACAGTGGGCTATGAAGGACATGTGGCTCCTACACCTTGTAACCCTCACTGTCTTTTGTAACACATCTACACATTTATTTACATACAAATGATTTATTGACAATGTATAATGTGTACGTGTGATGTAAAGTGCTCAGACACCCTGCATTGGGATGAGTAGCGCTATTGCGCTATAAAAGAAATAAAACAAAGTACTGGTATTTGAATTGTTATATACGGGGACTGAAGAAAGTCAAAAGCAGGCCTCTCTTAAGTACCTGTGACATGATAAGCTGCGTGCATTTGTTTTCTCTCCATTGCTTTTAGGTGTGCATTCCCCCCACCCCTCCCCCATAGCTCCCAGCCAGGATACTCCAACATAAGGAGGCCTGATGGCCCCTTAATGTCTGCCTTTGTTAAGGCAACAACCTATTTCAGAAACTCCAGGAATTGTGCGCTTCCCCACCCCGGGAAAACAATGCTGTTAAAAGAAAGGCGAGAAAGCGAAAGTAACGATTCACTAGCAAACTCTGTAAAGTGGTGCTAAACCAATGTGGCCACTTTGCAACCACTGTGTCTTGCTTTATTTATCTTTAGAAGTTTTGAACTTTTTTTTTTCCTTTTTTTTTTTTCTCCGTCCCGAGACTGTACTCTGAACGCGAAAAATTTCAGGAAATGATGACATTTCCAGCAAAAGTGTTTCTTTCTTTTTTGGGCCCATTTCACAGGGGATCCTAACAAAAAGATATCATCTGAATTAGCTGAAACCTGGTTGAGCAAGCCAGAGGCAAATACGTGATGTTATTGGAGCTTCAAAAAAATCTCTCAGTTAAACATATTTACTGGCATTTTTCCATTTCTATTTATAAATACAGACAAAGGAAAAATATTTTTCCGTCTGTATTTAGGTGCAAAAAACCGTTTAAACGTAAAACCGGGAGCCTTAATTATTAGACACACTGCAGAAGTTCGGCGAAATCTCAGGACTGAAAACAAACTCCAGTAAATCGAAGCTACTTCCGAGGCTAGCCCTGGAGATACGGGAGACATTACCGGTGGTAGGGCTTCCATGGGTGGAGACCAAACCCAAATATCTGCGAATTAGACTGGCGCGTACACCCGAGAGATATCTGGAGCTCAACATAGGAAAGCGGGAAGGAATACGGGGTTCGGTGCGTTTCTGTCAGGAGTTGCCGCTGTCCCTTATGGGCAGGATTGCAATTACAAAAATGATCATCTTTCCCCGATGCTTATATGCAATACAACACTCGTTCTATAAAACCCCTATTAATTTTTTTAAAACACTAATTAGTTTGATAGTAGAATTCTTATGGGGCTCTAAACGTAAACGGGTTTGTTTGACGACATTACAGAGAACATGGCAAAAAGGGGGGCTGGAGGTGCCACGTCTACAATTTTACTACATGGCTTCCCAACTGCAGCATGCAATCCACTGGCTAGATGAAACTGATAGTTGGGAGAGGAGGCTCCTGGCGAGAATCTTCATGGGAGGCTTACTACCGTAGCTTCTGATGATGGGGGCAAGGGTTCCTCCCGCCTGCCCCTACATAATTCGTCACGTGGCGGAGGTCTGGAAATATACAGTTAAAAAAGTGATAGGTCGGGCACCATATGCCCCAGATATGCTACTATGGGTGATACAACCCTTCTCCAAAATTGCAGACTCTATGTCTGTCCACAAATGGAAAGAGGGCGGTTGTCTAACAATGGGAGACCTCTTCGAAAATAAACAATTTATCACACGAGAAAGTGCGGAGTCCACCTTTGAATTAGGGAACGGGAAGTTTCTGCATAAAGGGAGATATCCCAGATAGCTCGGAAATTATGGCTCTCATTTCTGGAGGAGCCTCTTATTGCAAATGTGCTCCAAGTTATGCTCTACATGGCCATGGACGCCGCTTTATTTCTCACCCATACCGGGAAATCCGAGATGATAAGATGGACCAGATATTCCCTATCCAAATACGGTGGGATGTAGTTGTGGGGGACCCCCTGACAGCGCAGGAATGGCTCAAAATACATGAAGGGGTTAAATGAGTGAGCTCGAATGCGCAGTTTAAAATGGTTCAATATAACTTCATACACCAAACCTACCTTTCCCCCAAAACACTGAGTAGAATTTACCCAAATCGTTCAGGGCAGTGTCCCTGCTGTAATGAAGTAGAAGCAGACTTCTTCAGACAAAATGATTGCATTTGCAGAATGTATTTACAGCTCATTTTTTGGTGCTAATTCATATTTCACTATACTAATTCACCACTAATCCTTTATGGGTTTCAGAGTAGTGTGCTACTCGCCAAAAAAGCACTTCAACACCTCATCAGAGGTAGCAAGCACTTTATAAATGCAAACCTTTTTCCCTCTTCTATCCCTCAACTACCCTTCTCTATCCAAATAACTGAAAAACATATCCACCACTCAAATTACTTTCATATTTCACTATACTAATTTTCAACACTAATCCTTTATGGGTTTCGGAGTAGCGGAATATGACTCATTACATCGCACAGCAATACCACGCATGCCATTACAACGCGGGTATTACTACGCGATGTCAATTACAACGACTACCATTACCAGCCTTGTTGTAATGGCTGTTTACCGGAGTAGCGTGCTACTCGCCAATAAAGCGCTTCAAGGGTAACAAGCGCTATATAAATGCAAACCTTTTTCCGTTTTCTATCCCTCCCCAACCCTTCTCAATCCAAATAACTGACTAACATATCCACCACTCAAATTACTTTCATATTTCACTATACTAATTCAACACTAATCCTTATGGGTTCCGGAGTAGCGTGCTACTCGCCAAAAAAGCGCTTCAAAACCCCATCAGGGGTAGCAAGCACTATATAAATGCAAATCTCTTTTCCCTCTTCTATCCCGCCGCTACCCTTCTCTATCCAAATAACTGAATAACATATCCACCACTCAAATTACTTTCACAATTCACTATACTAATTTTCAACACTAATCCTTTATGGGTTCCGGAGTAGCGTGCTACTCGCCAAAAAACCGCTTCAACACCCCATCAGGGGTAACAAGCGCTATATAAATGCAAACCTTTTTTCCCTCTTCTATCCCTCCGCTATCCTTCTCACTCCAAATAACTGACTAATATTCACCACTCAAATTACTTTCATATTTCACTATACTAATTCAAAACGAATCCTTTATGGGTTTATGGAGTAGCGGCTACTCGCCAAACAAGCATTGGCATAGCCAATAGGTCTCGCCTTTGGGACCTTATAAGTATTTAGTTATGCAGCACAATATCCTTGGTGCAACAACATCAACTGTTGCATGGCTAAACACTTATACGGTCCCAAAGGCGAGACCTATTGGCTATGCCAATGCTTGTTTTTAGCTTTCAGTCCAGTGCTAGACTTGAGGTTACTTGTGTAGTAGGTTTCCAGTGCAGTGTTCAATAACAACCGTAATCTGTTTGTGAATTTAGCATCCACATCCTCAATGAAGGACTCAAAATGCCATCCTCTGTTTCTGCTTGCATTCTAAGCCTAATGAGTTTATATATAAAGCAGACCAGGAACATACTATCTACATAGACAGTATAAATGAGCATGTAGTAAAAAGAACTCTTTTCATACCAAGTGCTGCTAATATAATGGAAGAAGTTAAACATTTGAATTCAAACAATGCGTTGCCTAGAACATTATATAGATGCAGATTTCGGTGCATTCATTTCTCTGCTCCATATAAATGTAGTGACCTTGCAAGCCAAATAGGTGTGCATTTGAATTGTTTATTTTAATTGTATTGGGTTTATTTATAAACCTGTGTTCCAAAACTTAGTGGCACTAGAGTACATGAGAGGTCTGATGGACAAACATGTAGAGGTCTAGTTCACCAAAGGTGAAGGTAGATATTAGGAGTACAGATAAACAAGAGTAGAGATCCTCTGAGTCAGTGGGGTTGTAGGCCTATGGGTCCATGTACGCATCTGTATGGCTACGCGCATAAGGCAGGCCCCTGCGATGCAGCCTCCCACAACCCTCCAGGGGGGCCCGACCCTTCACACCCCTCCCCAATCAGCTCACAGCCAATGAGTACCTTTTTGATATGGGAGACTGGGGGCCCCTCATCACATTCTGCAGGGGGGGTTGGGGGGCTTCATTGTGTCTTACGCCACTGAGTATTGTATAGCATTGTTTGTGCAGTGATCCTGCTCTGTTGTCAAGGGCGCTCATACATTGATACGTAAAGTATGACGTAGATGACAACGTCCTTGCCTAAACACTCGTACAGCCGAGCATACGACATTAGATACACAGGAGAATGTGCAGTGAAGTACGCCTGCTGCAGACTTCTCTACAGAAATATGGCTTCGGGTGTGTGACGTACAATTGCAGGAAGCTGGCTTTGAAGGGTTTCTGCGTGAGCCTGAACGATAAGAGCATGTACTTGCCTTTCATTCAGCCGTGCGAATCTGGCAAGCCCTTTCATCAGAGCCAATGAGCGCGAGCTGTGTCCACACTTTGATTCGTGCCCGTAATGTGATTAGCCTTTAGCCTTTTTATAGCGCTGGCATTCGCTGACCCCCTCCCTTTACATCGCTTCTATTTGGTATTTTAAAATAGGACCCGTAGTAGCCCTCGATATCTGGGAACCTTTAGTTCCGCCAGAATATGGATGCAAAAGGTCTGTCTGTCACGAGCGTGTATCAACATAAGCCGTGCAAGCGAGATCCCCGGGCATGATTGCTCTTCACATTTCAGGAACAGAACGAGGGATGCTTAGTTTTAGTAAGTCAGAAATGACTTAATGTCAGACGCGTGTGTGTTCAGTAAATGCGAATTTGAAAACGAGAGGTGGGAGAGATGTAAATCGAGTGAGTGGCTTTCATTTCGAGAACATTTACTCTGAGACGCGCGAAAGTGAAAGCAACTAAAAAAAGCTTTGAAGAGAGGAGCGGGGGCGAGCGAGCGTGGCAGCCTGCTGAGCTGACCACACGCTCGTGCACAATGGCCTTTTGCCCGCGTCTGGGCATGATAATTGGAAACAGATGGCGGCTCTGCGGGTAACCGCACGGAAAAGGCCATTGTGCCCGAGCGTGTGGTCAGCTTTCAAAAGCCCCTTACATAAAGTCTCGCAGAGCAACGCTTGCGCGCTACTCGAGGCTCGACCTAAAAAAAGCTCTTCAACACCCCATATGGGGTAACAAGCGCTATATAAATACAAACCTTTTTTCCCTCTTCTATCCTTCCGCTATCCTTCTGAATCCAAATAATTGACTAAGCTATCCACCACTTAAATCACTTTCATATTTCACTATACTAATTCAACACAAATCCTTTATGGGTTCCGGAGTATCGTGCTACTCGCCAAAAAAGCGCTTTGACGCCTCGTCAGGGGTAGGTAGCGCTATATAAATGCAATTACAATACAATACAATATGGTCTGGTCCTGTCCAGTCCTGGCCAGTTACTGGATTGAAATTTTAACCAAACTGAAAGAAGCTACAGGGTGGGAGGTACCCAGCGAGATCCGTACGGTGCTGTTAGGTCTATTACTTACTCCCAAGAATAAAAAACTCAGTAGGAAATTTGTAATGCTCAGACTTGTACTTGCAATATGTCGAATTGCCATATCGTGGATGAGTCCCACTCCGCCGAGAATAATGATGTGGGTTAGAGATGTATGTGAATGGGCAACTGCAGAGGCAGTCCGAATGAAACGACTTAGGCGTGATGCGTGATGAAAAAGTGGAGGATGATTTACGAGCATGGGCGACAATGTTAAGGGATATGGGGGGCATACAACCACCCACGGTACCCTCGGGTCCGGACCCTAAATGCTAGAAGCACCCCGTAGATATCAGAGGGGAGACCATCGACAATAAGACAGGACCTGAGTTGATACGTGATAGGCAACACGCTGGAACCAGGAAGAGATGTAGCGTTAGCACAATGACACGGAAGTGGGTGGGAAGGGAGGGACAAACGGGGAGGTTAAAAGAATCTGTTGTCAAAGGGTGCACTGTTTAAGAGTAGTACTACATTTATGTTTGGGAACACAAATGAAGTGGTAATTAACTGTTTGTTAAAGTTCCGGATAGAGCCTGGAAATGTCTACCTAATACCGTGATGTTTCAAATATGTATGTATGCTTAACAATCTCTGCGTATGTTTATAAAATGCCAATAAAGATATTTTTTTAAAATAAAATAAAAGAAAAGCTAAACATAATGCCACCAGTTGATGTACATGGTAAGATGAAATTCAGAACACAAGTGCCACAATTCTCTGGCTGAATAGTCACTGCAAGAGACACAGGAAGAGCTAAAACACAGTCATCAAGAGAACAATAAAAAAAGCTTATTTCAGCAAGCATAACAGTATGTTTCAAAGAAACAAAAATACATTTTAACACAAGTCAGGGGCTTTCTAATCTTGATGATCTGAAAAGTACGGCCTATGTGATTCTACAACTAGGTCAAGAACCTTGGGATATTCTTTATGTCCTAAACTTCTAAAATCCGCAAATCCATCTCCAATGACTCTGAACCTTCATCTTATTCAGCCATAATGCCACATCTCCTATGATCACTGATCTGGAGATTTAGGAAGCTTCAAGGTTGGCTCTCAAAATAAAAGCTTCCAACATGCTAATAGAGTCTTGACCCTCTCCGTGTATGTGATAGCTCCGCCCCTCATTTGAAGTAGATGCAACAGCCATGATGTGTCATTACCTTCCAAAAGAGATCACAAGATATTGAATCATGCCATCATCAACCGCCTACTAACAAATTCATCAGCAAAGCTAAGGATCAAGGGTAACTACAAGTGGCCATCAAACCTACATAAAATCATGGAAAATGAGTAAGAAGAAATCCCCATGAAAATCTGAATTTGAAACATTTCCGACACATGCATCTCTCAGTGTCCAGGCCTGCAAGGAACAATGAATCCACCCAAGCTGACAGCAGGAAATATCCAACTCCACTTTTGGAAGGCAACACAAGGAAGCTAATACCACCTAATCTGGATCAAAGAATTCTTGCTTTATACCAACAGAGCCAAGAGTGAGAGTTTTGTTTCTGGGAAATGCAGGGTCTGAATCATCACCATATAAACGATCTCCTAAACCGGGAGAGCCCTCACCTCCATCCTTAAAAGTGAAAAATGTGAGTAATAATTGGCACCAAGCTCTCTTTGCTTTTCAAGTCAACACTTTGGCCAAAGCAGTAAACCTCCATCAATGCTTGCTTTGGGGAGTCCTCCCTTTTCTACAAACCAATCATGTGAGGCTTAGTCTATTACAAAACCCTTTAAACTGGACAGCCAATAAAAGCTTATCAAGGTTACAAATTCTGTTGGCAAGAGTGCCTTCATCTATAAAAGAGGGACCATGAAAAATCATCCTGAAAACTCCTCTACTGACTCTCAGTGAATGCAACGATTAGTTGACAGACATGCTAAAATGGCTGGACAGGTGAGTGCAGAGTTGGATAACATTCTGTAGTGCCTCTCTGTCCAGTCATTACTGCCTAGCAATGTACAGTAAATGGTATGCAGTTCCTGACAGATGAGGGAAAGATATGGTCGGAAGCTACCTGTAGAGACTGATCGGGGGACCTGATCCCTCAGGAGCAAGGGCCTTCACACACCCCAAGGGGTGTCATCATCGAGCAGCTTCTCATTGGGCCAGCACTGCAATGACCAACTGAACCCACAGGGGGCTCTTTGCAAGAGTTATTTTGTTTTTTTGCCGATGTGAAGAGTGAGGTGTAGTGTCGGTGTGATGATGTCAGTAGACTGGTGTAGAAGTGAGGTACAAATAACTAAGGACAAGCCAAAGCAATTTTAATAACTGGGTTCCTTGGTTATAATTAAAAACATTGGCTGGCTAGAAATGGATACAATGGTTCGATCAAGCACAGGGTGTTGTTTTAAAAGAAGGTCAACATGTTTATTGCCTAATTACTGTCGAAAAGATCATGGCAATTCATCAGGACCGGCGTCCTAATCTACTCGTGTGAGGGTCGGTGACAGGTGTTTATGAGTTATGCCGTACCCTTCAAAATATCACGCTAGTATATAGTATACCTTGAGGATAAAAAGCCACCAAGTATGGGGAAAACATCAGCAGAAAACATAAGAACTCTGGCAAAGAGCCCCCCTGCGGGGCCCATTGGGCATTGCAGCACTGGCCCAACGAGGAGCTGCCCGATGATGAAGCATGACACCCCTCTGGGTGTGTGAGGGCCCTTGAACCTAAGGGTTCAGATCCCCCGATCCGTCTTTACAGGTAGCTTCCGACCTTATCTTTCCCTCGTCTGTCAGGAACTGTACACCATTTACTGTACATAGCCTGAGTTCGAGCGTGTATGCTGGCCTTTTATTCACCCCTAGTACCCCTCTATATTCTTCACATTACTGCCTAGCAGACTGAAATACTGCCCATCTTGGTGAGTGGCATTTATTTCATAACGAGGATTTATAATCTTTTTAATGTCTTTTTTTATCTTATTATTCATTATCATTAGTAGTAGTGATAGCATTATTTTGTTTTTCCACCTCACTAGTCACTGCTTCTATATTTTTGTACATTGTTTTGTTAGATTTGTAGCACTATTTGAGTTAATTAATACTTTACGCGCTGGTTTAGTAAATAAAATCCAGAACTGCGCTGCCATTGCTTAACCAGTGAGGTATTTCTAAAGCGTTACCACCCCAGGCATGTATTTCCCTGGTGCCCTGACGTATGGCACATGGCGGTCTGTATCTGCTCTCATAAAAACTGCTTACATGTTGGCTTCACAGCCTCCCTTCAGTGAGGAAAGGCATGTAGCGCGCGCTGCATGTACAATTATCCACCACAGCTGCATGGCGCGGGAGACTGCGATGAGACAGGACTGCCGGGAAATCTAAAGATAGTGAGACAAGTAGGGTAAAAAATGAAAACTATTCAGAAATGATTGTGAAGTATTCTCTGCCAAATTAAAACAGCATGGTAGGCGCTGCCGGTAACTTCTCACAATGATGTGGCTGCGAGGAAAGGGGCTAATTGATCTTTTATTCTACAGAATCCATGCCATGGCCCTCACAACATATAGTTTATGTATTGTGGCTGCATGTAAGTGAGTGCTGTCCTCTGATCTATTCTTTCAGATTGCTATGAGGATAAACTTCATCGTCTGTGGCTGAGAACAGCTCTTAAAGTGGGCCTGAAATCAGTTTAAAAATAGCACATAGGGGGGGTCCCACTACGAATCCCCCGATATCACTGCAGGGAGTTACCGGGCCTGGAATGAACAATACCGGGAAATATCTTCCTGTGAGATACGGAGATTACAAGTTAATACCCCTGCAATGAGGCATAATATGCGGGCCCGTAATACTAGGTTCCATTTTTCATGTTTTCCCTATAAATGGGGAAATAACGGGCCCAAAACTGCAAATATTTTCCACCTACTTGGAGCAGGTGGTAATTGTTGCGGGGGCTTTTTCCTTCGCACATGAGGGGATGGAAGGGGGTTTGGGGCTGCAGGAGATCGGGGTCCTTTTTACTTAATTTGGGGGAAGCTTCTTCTGCTCCCCAACCTCCACACCCTGTGGCGTAGCAAGGGGGGGTCTTTTGGGGGTGGCACCCTCCCCCCCCCGCTCTTACCTGCGGCCGTCACAGAAAGCGCAGACCCCCCTCTCCCCCGCTCTTTCATGCGGTCGCCCGGGAGGCATACGCAGGGACCGCCACGGGCGGCAGAAGGTCTAGCTACGCCACTGTCCCCACCCCCTTGAACGATGCAGGAGGGTGGGGGATGGGTGTAGTAGCTGCTCAATGCCCCTGCAGCTCCACAGGGAAGTCTGGGGCCCGATGTCCACGGGCCCTGAATTATTGGGTCTGGAGATTGTGGATCTGGTAATTCCACTCTGGACACATCAGGAAAGACATAGTTGTCCAGGGGAGGAGGGGACACAGCACTGGCCAAGTCATAATGGTACCCTTAATGTCTATCTATTGGAAATTGGCTGCTGTTGGGGAATGATTTCTAGAAAGCCTTAGTAATTATGACAGCTTAGTTGGTGGATAAGGAGACTATAAGACTTGTTATATATGTAAAGGAATACAAAACACTCATCCAGGGAGATTACTATTGGTGCTAATGTAGGACCCAATTCGCAAAAGTTTATGTACACCCAAACTAAAATTGTATATGCAAAATCCTCAATTTTTAATAGTAAACGTCACAACCTGATTTGCGGAAACAGGACTGGTGAAATTTTACTCTCATTAACTGCACTGAAAAAAATAGAAAATCCACTAGTGTGGTGGAATTTCTTCATTTGCAAAGGTAGAGTCAAAATTGTGGGCATTTCAGGGTGCTGTTGTGGGTCTTGCACATTACAATGAACGGCCACAAACTTGTACCCATGGCTATGGAGAAAAGAAAAGTTAAATATGCAAATACAAATTTCCTTATCGTTTAAATATGCAGAATTGTGCACATGGTGGAAAGTCCAGTTAAGGAACTTTTGCGCATTGGAGCAGTCTTGGAAAGCTATGGCTGTTATAGATTACCAGCATTACTCTTGGGTTCTTTGCAAGCACTACAACCCAGAATGCCGTTGCTAGACAACTCCTTACTCTTCTTATCCAGACTAGCATTTCGCCTGCCCTTCAGTCAATACACTGGCTGCCTGTGACCAGACATCGTACCTGTAGAGCTACGTACAATGAGCATGGAGCCATCCATGGCGTAGGACTGTTGATTCACCAGCACAAACTCCATACTTAACACCACTCTTGATCACTGCTTTCTATCCTGGTCCCACTCTTCACCATCCCTTCCTTCAAAAAGTCTTGCACTGGCCGAACTTTCTTCTCAGTTCTGACACAAAAAATATGGAACTCCTGATAGAATAGGATTAAGTGACGCCCACATCAAATTCTGGAGAACATTAAAACCTAGTTCTTCCCA